>JARYGA010027764.1:0-36880 GCA_030545235.1 Helianthus tuberosus
TAACGAAACCGGACCTATTGATGATTGGTTTTATCTCATAAATCATAGAAATATAAATTTCAAGGGTTAAAAGTGCCTAAAATGGAAGAAACTACGCATTAGAAAGTCCAGGGGGTGAAAGTGTCACATTTTGAAACATGTTGGCTGATGGTTGGGGTGCTGGCGCCGCGCCACCACATGGGCACTCGTCCGTGGCGTCGCGCGATGGACTACCAGTAAGAGCAAACCTGTTTAAACGTGGCATCTTGCATGTTTATGCGATTCAGCGAGTTTGCCACCCTCTTGCTGCATGATACACGTCCCTAGGCACTTGTCTTTATCCCTGGAAGTTCCCTTAACACCTGGATCAATCTCCTTGAACTTCCTTGGCTATATATAGAGCCCATTGTTGCACTTGTAAACTCACACTTGAGCAATTCACTTGGAAAGCTTCCAAACACTTGTTCTGAAGATTTCTGGAGCTCAAGGGCACTTCCCAAGCATTCTTAGTCGTGCATAGGACTTCAGTAAGTGTCCTTAACCTTCCTTAATTCAGTTTTGCTTAGTTTATTGGCCTAAAGTCAAATCGTCGTAATTAAGGTTTGACTTTGTGATTAGTTAATATTTGTCCAGTCAAATCACGAATTGAAAGTAGCTTTGAGTTGGTAATTATGTGGGTAATAAACCCTTAAAAGGGCACCATCTGATTCCCACTCTAACTAGGTCAATTGTCGGGTCAAAGTTAATTTTAAAAAGTCAACATAAAGTGAATTTTCGCATAAACACATAATTAACAATATAGAAGCTATGAAACCTGTTTTATCACTCATATAATCTGGTAATTAATGTAAGAACATGTCTAAGCATGTTCAACCCGACAATTTTCAGTTTAAGCTCGGTTCAGAACCGAAAGTCGCAAAAGTAGACTTTTGCTTTGAATTTCAACTGACCCATTAGAACATGTTTTAGAATTTCCTTAGAGCTCTATTAGGACCAGGTTATTGATTAGTGTAACCCTCTGAGGTTATACAACTTGGTTCATTAGTTATCCGATTCATATGCAAGTTTCCGTTATATGCCTAAATGTTGACCAATATGCCCTTTTGACCTTAAAACAAGAATTTTGAAAATATGAGAGGACAATAATCTTTATTACTGATTCATAAACATGTCCCTAAATTTTCACATCAATTGGAGGTCTAGATTAAGAGTTACGCTCATTAGCGCAACTAGAAAGCTTTTTATTAATTAAACGGCGTAATTAGCATATAGCCTATCTAACCCAATTTTTGATACAAACTTTTTACCCACTGATGTAAAATAATATTTTGGGATTTTTAAAGATTTTTATTTAATTTTAGGCTGAGCATAACATAGAGTTCTAAGCTTGATTCGGTAATTGTCGGTTTTGCCCTTTTGGGCTATAAAATGAGTTTTACAAATCTTTTTGATACCAAACCTTTTTCTACTGATCTAATATGATAAATAAAATATTTTGAGCCTTCTGGAATAATAAAAATATCAGCTTTCTTTATAAAACCCGGAAATCGCTTAAAACCACATTTTTACGCGTTCTAAGCTCATAGTATGTATTAAAACCATTTTAGATATATAAGACTTAATACCTACTGATATATTAAGTAAAATTTTATATTCTAACAGTAAGTAAAAGTTTTTAAACTCAGGTTTCCAGTTTTGACCTTTTAGGCTTAAGTGAAATTACCAAAATGCCCCTTCGGTGCATAGTTTAGTTATAAATGGTAAATTTCACATATATGTAATACCCTACTGATATAACCTATTAATTTACGTATATTTACTGTTTAGATCAGATCTGAAACTCAGAATCATATTAAATCTCTTTTATAACCTTTTGAATGACCAAAATACCCCTACGGGGCATAATTTGGGTTTAAATCCATTTCGGGCATAATAGAAAATATCTTACTGATGTCACAACATATTTAAGGCATATTAACTTAGGAAACCTGTATATGACTCATATGGTTACCCGTTACGCATCTTGCGCATCTTGCCTAAGCAAGTGTCTATGCTTAAGGCTTCAAGGTGTATGAAGAAAGGTTGCGTCATCTACATGGCACAAGTAACTATTGATGAGCCGAGGCCTAAGATTGAAGATATCCCCGTCATTTCTGAATATCCCGAAGTATTCCTTGAAGAATTACCTGGTTTACCACCAGATAGGCAAGTAGAATTCAGAATTGACATTATTCCAGGAGCAGCACCTGTTGCAAGGGCACCGTACAGGTTGGCACCAACAGAGATGAAAGAGTTGAGGACCCAGTTAGATGAATTGTTGGCAAAAGGTTTCATTAGACCTAGCTCGTCTCCATGGGGAGCACCAATCCTGTTTGTGAAGAAGAATGATGGGTCGATGCGTCTATGCATCGATTATCGCGAGCTTAACAAGGTCACTATCAAGAATAGATATCCATTGCCCAGGATCGATGATATGTTTGATCAATTGCAAGGGGAAAGTTACTTCTCGAAGATCGACTTGAGGTCAGGCTATCATCAGCTGAAGGTTAAAGATGAAGATGTACACAAGACTGCATTTAGGACTCGTTATGGTCATTACGAGTTCTTAGTGATGCCTTTTGGGCTCACTAATGCACCTGCCGCATTCATGGATCTCATGAATCGCGTCTGTAAGCCCTACCTAGATAAATTCGTCATCGTCTTCATCGATGACATTCTCATTTACTCGAAGAGTCAAGCTGACCATGAGAAGCATCTCCATTGTATTCTTAAGCTGCTTCAATAAGAAAAGCTCTATGCCAAATTTTCAAAATGTGAATTCTGGCTTCGTGAAGTCCAATTTCTTGGACATGTTGTTAGTGAGCGTGGTATCCAAGTAGATCCCGCTAAAGTTGAAGCTGTCATGAATTGGCAAGAGCCAAAGACGCCTACTGAGATTCGTAGCTTTCTAGGTTTAGCAGGATACTATAGGCGATTTATTGAAAACTTCTCAAGGATTGCTGCACCCCTAACTTCATTGACCCGCAAGAATATCAAGTTTCATTGGGGTCCTAAGCAGCAAGAGTCCCTCGACATTCTCAAGCAGAAGTTGAGCAATGCACCTGTGTTGACATTGCCTGAAGGAATCGAAGAGTTTGTGGTTTATTGTGATGCATCACACACAGGTATGGGATGTGTGTTTATGCAGAAAGGCAAAGTTATTGCCTATGCTTCTCGACAGTTAAAGGTGCACGAGAAGAATTACACTACCCATGATTTGGAGTTGGGTGCTGTTGTATTTGCACTAAAACTGTGGAGGCATTATTTATATGGCACCAAGTGTGTGATCTATTCTGATCACAAGAGCCTTCAACATTTGTTCAATCAGAAGGATTTGAACATGAGGCAGCGATGATGGATGGAAACTTTGAATGATTATGACTGTGAAATATGATACCATCCAGGTAAGGCAAATGTGGTTGCCGATGCCTTAAGTAGAAAGGAAAGAGTGAAGCCTATAAGAATCAATGCCAAGAGCATTGAATTAAAGAATAGTTTGAATGAAAGGTTGTTAGCTGCACAGAAGGAAGCTGTATTAGAAGCTAACTATCCTGATGAAAAGCTAGGAGTAACTGCTGAACAGTTATCCTTTGGCAAAGACGGAATCCTGAGATTAAATGGACGAATATGGGTTCCAATTTATGGAGGACTTAGGGATGTGATCCTCCAGGAAGCCCACAGTTCTAAGTACTCCGTTCATCCTGGGGCTGATAAGATGTACCAGGATTTGAAAGATAAATTTTGGTGGATAGGCTTAAAGAAGTCTATAGCTACCTATGTAGCCAAATGTTTGACATGCGCGCAAGTTAAAGCTAAACACCAAAAGCCGTCAGGTTTGCTACAACAACCTGAACTTCCCACCTAGAAGTGGAAAATGGTGACAATGGATTTTATCACCAAGTTACCAAAGACAAAGACAAAGAAAGGAAATGATACTATTTGGGTGATAGTGGATAGACTGACTAAGTCAGCTCACTTCCTACCTATTAAGGAAACACATAGCTCGGATAAGTTAGCTCAGCTGTATGTGGATGAGATTGTATCTCTCCACGGAGTGCCAGTATCTATCATTTCTGATAGGGATACAAGGTATACATCGCACTTCTGGAAAAGTTTTCAGCAATCCCTAGGCACCCGACTGAACTTCAGCACTGCATATCATCCGCAAACGGATGGCCAAAGTGAGCGAAAAATTCAAACACTGGAAGATATGTTAAGGGCTTGTGTTATTGACCTAGGTGGAAGTTGGGATGAACATCTTCCATTAATCGAGTTTTCATATAATAATAGCTATCACACTAGTATCCAAGCTGCACCATTTAAAGCTTTATATGGAAGGAAGTGCAGAACGCCCGTTTGTTGGGCAGAAGTTGGAGATGTCCAACTAACAGGACCTGATGTAGTCCTGGAGACGACATATAAGATTGTGCAGATAAGAGATCGTCTCAAAGCTTCCAGAGATAGGCAGAAAAGCTACGCAGACTTAAGGCGTAAACCTCTAAAGTTCGAGGTTGGTGACAAAGTGTTGCTTAAAGTATCACCTTGGAAAGGAGTGATGCGTTTTGGTAAGAAAGGAAAATTAAGCCCAAGATACATAGGAGCATTCGAGATCATCGAATGTGTTGGATCAGTGGCCTATAAGTTAAACTTGCCTGAAGAGCTCAGTGGTATCCATAATGTGTTTCACATCTGCAATCTGAAGAAATGTCTAGCTGATGCATCGCTAGTCATACCACATACGGATGTGCATATAGATGAGAGCTTGAAATTTGTGGAAAAACCTTTGTCGATCGAGGATCGACAGGTTAAGAAGCTTCGAAGGAAGCATGTGCCTATTGTAAAAGTCAAATGGGATGCCCGCAGAGGTCCCGAGTACACGTGGGAGGTAGAGTCCACAATGAAAGAAAAGTACCCTCATTTATTTCAGTAAATCTCGAGGTCGAGATTTCTTTTAAGGGGTGAGGATGTAACACCTCGTAAATTTATGTCCAATATCATATCAACACGTGTCATGGACTTTAAACATGTAAGGAAGTGATTTAGAGGGACTAAAGTTGACAAACATAGAAAATATGTGAATATAAGGGTTCAAAATGTCAACAATGGATAAATATGCCTTACAATAACCCTACACGATGTTTATACCCTTAAACGAATAAATTATGGATCATACGAAGCTAATTGTGGAAGAAAGTGAGAGATTGCAAACTACAGGGGTTAAACGTGTCAACATGTTTAAAGTATACCTCTGAGTGACCTTTTAGCAAACCCGAAGATTTGTAACGATTAATTATGCTCACGAGAATAAGTGATAAAAATTTCACAAGGTTTCGATAAAGTATGAGAAAGTTATGATAATATTCGTGTACGAGGGGTTGAAAGCGTCAACGAGGCAAAACTTGTGTTTTCGGTTATCGTTTAACGAAACCGGACCTATTGATGATTGGTTTTATCTCATGGATCATAGAAATATAAATTTCAAGGGTTAAAAGTGCCTAAAATGGAAGAAACTACGCATTAGAAAGTCCAGGGGTGAAAGTGTCACATTTTGAAACATGTTGGCTGATGGTTGGGGTGCTGGCGCCGCGCCACCACATGGGCACTCGTCCGTGGCGCCGCGCGACGGACTACCAGTAACAGCAAACCTGTTTAAACGTGGCAGCTTGCATGTTTACGCGATTCAGCGAGTTTGCCACCCTCTTGCTGCATGATACACGTCCCTAGGCACTTGTCTTCATCCCTGGAAGTTCCCTTAACACCTGAATCAATCTCCTTGAACTTCCTTGGCTATATATAGAGCCCATTGTTGCACTTGTAAACTCACACTTGAGCAATTCACTTGGAAAGCTTCCAAACACTTGTTCTGAAGATTTCTGGAGCTCAAGGGCACTTCCCAAGCATTCTTAGTCGTGCATAGGACTTCAATAAGTGTCCTTAACCTTCCTTAATTCAGTTTTGCTTAGTTTATTGGCCTAAAGTCAAACCGTCGTAATTAAGGTTTGACTTCGTGATTAGTTAGTATTTGTCCAGTCAAATCACGAATTGAAAGTAGCTTTGAGTTGGTAATTATGTGGGTAATAAACCCTTAAAAGGGCACCATCTGATTCCCACTCTAACTAGGTCAATTGTCGGGTCAAAGTTAATTTTAAAAAGTCAACAGAAAGTGAATTTTTGTATAAACACATAATTAAAAATATAGAAGCTATGAAACCTGTTTTATCACTCATATAACGTGGTAATTAATGTAAGAACATGTCTAAGCATGTTCAACCCGACGATTTTCAGTTTAAGCTCGGTTCGGAACCGAAAGTCGCAAAAGTAGACTTTTGCTTTGACTTTCAGCTGACCCATTAAAGCATGTTTTAGAATTGCCTTAGATCTCTATTAGGACCTGGTTATTGATTAATGTAACCCTCTGAGGTTATACAACTTGGTTCATTAGTTATCCGATTCATATGCAAGTTTCCGTTATATGCCTAAATGTTGACCAATATGCCCTTTTGACCTTAAAACAAGAATTTTGAAAATATGAGAGGACAATAATCTTTATTACTGATTCATAAACATGTCCCTAAATTTTCACATCAATTGGAGGTCTAGATTAAGAGTTACGCTCATTAGCGTAATTAGAAAGCTTTTTATTAATTATACGGCGTAATTAGCATATAGGCTATCTAAACCCAATTTTTGATACCAAACTTTTTACCCACTGATGTAAAATAATATTTTGGGATTTTTGAAGATTTTTATTTAATTTTAGGCTGAGCATAACATAGAGTTCTAAGCTTGATTCGGTAATTGTCGGTTTTGCCCTTTTGGGCTATAAAATAAGTTTTACAAATCTTTTTGATACCAAACCTTTTTCTACTGATCTAATATGATAAATAAAATATTTTGAGCCTTCTGGAATAATAAAAATATCAGCTTTCTTTATAAAACCCGGAAATCGCTTAAAACCACATTTTTACGCGTTCTAAGCCCATAGTATGTATTAAAACCATTTTAGATATATAAGACTTAATACCTACTGATATATTAAGTAAATTTTTATATTCTAACAGTAAGTAAAAGTTTTTAAACTCAGGTTTCCACTTTTGACCTTTTAGGCTTAAGTGAAATTACCAAAATGCCCCTTCGGTGCATAGTTTAGTTATAAATGGTAAATTTCACATATATGTAATACCCTACTGATATAACCTATTAATTTACGTATATTTACTGTTTATATCAGATCTGAAACTCAGAATCATATTAAATCTCTTTTATAACCTTTTGAATGACCAAAATACCCCTACGGGGCATAATTTTGGTTTAAATCCATTTCGGGCATAATAGAAAATATCTTACTGATGTCAGAACATATTTAAGGCATATTAACTTAGGAAACCTGTATATGACTCATATGGTTACCCGTTACGCATCTTGCGCGTTCGGTTCGGTTTATGTAACTAGTTTGCATAAATTGACCGAAACGGGTCAAACCTTATCATTTTTGTCTCAAAATCCAGAATGTGTATAGTTTACCCATATTATACAAGTCTTCAAACTTGTCGGGTCTAAATCACATTCTATTCCGGTCTTCGCTTAATCGTGCGTTGAACCGTATCTTCCTTTAAATCTAACCGGTCTAAGTTTAGGCTTAATTAAAGACCCGTTAGGAATCTAATAGGTTATTATAAACCTTTGTTCCAGACTAGGAGACCCGGTAAAAGCTACGTGCATTTGTTGTTTGTGATTATTACTTGCAAAGGTAAATACTTTTAACTTATTTTCCCTATAAGGGCTTGGGATATGGTATATAAAATACCGCTTGGCCGGGCATTGAATTTTTAATTGTATGAAGATTAATTTATTGAAATGTCCCGTTTAAATTGTTTTGTTTGCTTAAAGCCTTTGGGGGGTTAATGACCATGTCCCGGATATCCTTGGTATCATTTTAAGAAATGGCCACGACCTAAGCACGTGGTGTAGGCGTACTGAACGTATAACGAACATGTAATTCTTTTACAAGTTTGAATAATAGCTTCATCAAAATAAAAATTGCAAAAATAAAAAGTCTTTCGAAAACCGACGCTTTTTACGCTTTTTCGCCCTTTTCTACTAACCACTAACCCAACCACCTACCTTTAGCCCAAGCCTAACCCTTCACCCAAAAGTCCTCTTGATATTTACAAAGGTATATAGTTAAAAAGGAGGAGGATTGATTGCTTGGCAAGCCTATGGTAGGAGTAAGTTCCATGCCGCTCTCGAGTGATTCACAAAAATACATCTTCGGCCGAGTGATGAGTGATCCCCCGTGAGGAATGTGAACTTGTATATAAATGGAATTTTAAAAAGGCATGTTATGCCCTAATAAGTAATTTATCTTATGAAAAGTTTTAAATAAATCATGACGAATAGGATTGTAAACAAATAAAAATAAAACTAAATAAAGAATCTTGGAAATCCTGACACTCTATGACAAGCCCAAAAATCTTCTCTTCTACCCATTCCATTTGGGAGTGTAAAGCCACATTATAAAGAGTTTTGCTTGAGAACAAACAAATATTCAAGTGTGGGGGTATTTGATGTGTGCAAAATGCAACATATAAATTGCATCAATTGTAGCATAAAACTAACCATTTTTTTAGTACTAATGATGGAAAAAGTGTGCTTTTGTCTTCCTTTTGTATTTTCAAGATTAAATGAGCTCAAATTAACAAAAGAAGCAAAAAGGTAGCTAAATCTAACATAAATACAAGAAAAGGAACAAACGTGACATGCCCGACCCCACGACAGCATCTTCCCAAGGAAAACAAGAGAAAAGAAGGTTGAACACGCCCCGTGCTCAATGAGCCCGGGGGCGTGCCCAAGTGTCAGCATAAAAGACAAAGTTGTAGAAGCTTCCATCGCCCACCACGGGGCCGTGCTCAGTGAACACGGGGCCGTGGTCAACTATAAGATTCGCAGAATCCAGGAAAATCTTGATAGTACAGATATGCTTCTGCACACGGGGTCGTGTCCAGCGGACACGGGGCCGTGGTCAACTAATACAGACAAAGAGCAATTAATGAAGATAGAGAAGGATGTGGACACGGGGCCGTGCCCGAGCTTCTGTTCAGCCTATAAATAGGAGTGCTTGGTTCAAGCTCAAACCATCCCTTGGCACACCACCTCTTTCACACTTCACCCACCACCCACCACCACCATAACACCATCATCCACTGTCCATCATAGAGTGTGTGAGTCGTCTCGGGATCCAAGATTGATCGTAAGAGTTCTTGACAATCAAGGCCATGTTTGCCTAAGTCTCTTACATCACTTGGTGAAGACAAAGTGTCTAGTGTAATACTTTTTATTTTTAATCTTTTTGCACTTTTTACTTGGTTATGTATTAATGACTTTAATAACTAGTTTCTTATGTTGAATGTGATTTTTCCTTATCGTTTGTCCGTGGTGTCTTGGCATTATTTTACTGTCTATATAAAATAAAAGATTTTCACCATTCATATCTCCACGGTCTATATGGAGGTATGTTGGCTACCTGGTCGGGGGTTAAGGGAACGATTGGGTAAGAGTCTTTCCTTATTCAGTGTATAGATCCTGCAAGGACCTGGGTCAAATTTAGTAGGACCTCCTTCAATACTTAACGGTATTGGATGGCGGGGGTCCAAACTCTTTGAACCCCTCATATGTAAGCTACTATTAATACTTTAACTCGGCTACTTAGGACTGTATCCCTGTTGACTCAGACTACTTAGCCGAGGGTAACGCCGCCTTCAAAAGAGGGGCCTACCATAATATGCATTAATAACTTAATTAATTATCGTTCAATAATCCGACCATTTAGGATTGTATCCTTGCTGACTTAAACTACAGGGTTGAGGGTAACGTCGCCTTCAAAAGAGGGGCCTACTACAATAACTATGATAATCTCTTAAATAGTGCAAAAGTGCGAAAATAATCAAAGGTTACACTAAACACGAGTCAGAGCCAAGTGATTCATCTTGTCTATCTGTTTTTATTTTTATTTGTATTTTCATCATTTTAGTTAGTTTTTATTTTTCTTAGTTTAAAACCTTTTTCTAAACTTTTTGATTTGATTAGACGTTGAGGATAAACCGGTACTAAATGCTCTTGTGTCCTTGGACAACCTCGGTATCTTACCAACACTATACTACGCTCACGATGGGTGCACTTGCCCATATGTGTGTTTAGTGTTAGTAAATATCGTGTTTTATAAATTTAAAACTTGGCTAAAGAAAGTGTAAAAGGACTTAAAATAAACATTAAAACCATAACACACTTCACGCACATCAAGTTTTTGGCGCCGTTGTCGGGTACACAAGGATTTTAAGAAAGCTTAAAATCGACGGCCAAATCAGTTTTTCAAAATTTTTTTAAAACGCGCGCACATTTTTCTGCATTTTAGTTTAGTTTTGCATGTACAGTAACCTGAACACGGGCTGTGCTCACTGAACACGGGGCCGTGCTGCACATTTTTCATAAAACACCCAGTAACAGTAGCTTGAACACGGGCCGTGCTCACTGAACACGCCCCGTGCGCAGCAAAATCAGTAACTTTAATTAAAACGCCCAGATACAGATTCTGTACACGGGGCCGTGTTCACTGAACACGGGGCCGTGTCCAGCCTCCGTTTCCGTTTTTATTTTTGTTTTCTGATCTCGAGACTTGGTTGTGGTCTGCTGAGAGATTCTTATGGATCAATACTCAGGAGGTTACAACTACACCTATGTCACACCCCGAATTTCCACGTGTCACCGGTGGGCCCGGTGGGGAGTATCGTGACGTAGTTGATAACATCATAGTCAAACAACACAATATATAAATGCACAGCAGAAGCAAAAGATAATGATATTACAATCCGAATATAACGTAATATCCAGGTATTACAACGGAAAGTAAAGGATCCACAGGCGGATCTTAAAATATAAATATTGTTCAACAGACTTTAGACGACTAGAACTTGCAAGATTCCTTATTAACGTCCTGAGCAGCTTCCAGCCTATTACGTACTTGTACCTGTCACTTAGACTTTTGAAAATACGTCAGTTTTCACTGGTAAATACACTCAACTGACTCATTTGAAAAAGAGTTTAAGAAAATTGATTTAAATGCACCAGGCACAAAATATTTTGACACTTTGATTAAAATGCACAAGGCAAAATTAATCTTTTATACTTGGGATAAACTATATCTCATGTTATCAGTTTTACATAACTAGCTCTACATACGGGGCCCGGTTCTATGCCGGTTCAAGATTAACCGACACACCACCATTCCCTTATTGGGAATCCCTTATTGGGTATAATTAATTAATAAGCATATTGCATCTGTCAGGTGTATGCCTACACCCCGTGCTTAGGTCGTGGCCATTGCAATTAATGAATCAAGGATATCCAGGACACGGTCGCATTAACCCCTAATGTTTCAGTCAAGCAATACGAATTAAAACGGGTTATTTGGATTTCCCGACTCATTGGTCTTCGAATCCCATACCTGACCATGTGGTATTTATATTACCGTATCCCAAGCCCGTAATAGGGAAAATAAGTTAAGAGTATTTACCTGAGCTAGCTCCTGTCTTAAATAGCAAGAATTTAATAACTCAGCCGTATTCACTTAAGTAAGCGTAGGTACAATTTACCGGAAGGCTCTAGTCTAGAATGATGGTATAAATAACCAATTAGAATACTAACGGGTCTTTAATTAAGCCTAAACTTAGACCGGTTAGTTTTTAAGGAAAATATATGGTTCAAACGCATGATTAAGCGAAGAACGGAATAGAATGTGATTTAGACCCGACAAGTTTGAAGACTTGTATAATATGGGTAAACTAAACACATTCTGGATTTTGAGATAAAAATGATAACGTTTGACCCGTTTCGGCTAATTTATGCAAACTAGTTACATAAACCGAACCGTACGCGTAATAAGCGTGACGGGTATTCATGAGAGCCATGTACAGGTTTCCTGAGTTAATTATGCCTCAAATATATTGTGACATCAGTAAGATGTCTTTCATTATGCCCGAAACGTATTTAAACACAAACTAGGCCCCGTAGGGGTAGTTTGGTCATTTAAAAGTTTATAAAAGAGTTTAAGTGTTAACCTGTGTTACAGGTCTGATGTAATCAGAAAAAATACATAATTTGCTAAGTTATATCAGTAGGTAAAGTGTATATGTGAAATTTGTCAAATATAACCAAACTATGCACCGTAGGGGCATTTTGGTAATTTCACATAAGCCGAAAAGCTCAAAACTGAAGTCTGAGTTAATCAACCTCTGCTTACTGTTAAAATATTATAATTTGCCTCAAATATCAGTAGGTATCAACCCTTGTATGTTTAATATGATTATAGCACATATTATGCGTTAAAAACGCTCAAAAAGGCGATTAAAGGCCATTTCCGGGTTCGATACATAAATCTGATATTTTATATTTCCAGAAGGCTTAAAATAATTTATTTATCATATGTGATCAGTAGCAAAAGGTTTGGAGTCGTTTAGATATGTAAAACTCATTTTATAGCCCGTAAGGGCAAAACCGACAATTACCGGATTAAGCCTACGACTATAAGTTATGCTGAGCCTAAAATTAATTAAAAATCTTTAAAAATCCCAAAATAATATGTTAAATCAGTGGGTATTAAGTTTGATGTCAAAAAGTAGGTGTAATTAGGCTATACGCTAATTACGCCGTTTAATTAACATAAAGCTTTCTAATTACGATAATGAGCATAACTCTTAATCTAGACCTCAAACTGATATCAAATTTTAGGTGCAAGTTTATAAATCAGCAACAAATGTTTCTACTCTTTCACTTTTTCAAAAATCACGTTTTATAGTCAAAAGGGCATAATAGTCAACATTTAAGCATAAATCGGAAACATGCATATGAATCGGATAAGTATTGAACCAAATTGTATAATCTCAGAGAGTTATACTTATATGAAACCTGGTCCAAAATAAGCTCTAAATCATTTCTAAAACAAGGTCAATCGGGTCAGATTTGAAAGTCAAAGGTTTGGTCAAACTGTTAGACTTTTTGAGTCAAACAAGCAATTTCACCAATTTGATCAGTTTATCATGTTCTTGTAACAATTACCGAGTTATTTAGGTGACAAAACCTAATCCATAACCTCTGTTATATCAGATTTGATTAAATTAAGAATCTGGTCAGTTTGACTTTTCTTGTTACTAACTTTGACTTAACAAATGGACCTGAAATTGTAGAAATCAATAAGCATGATTTCGATTGATCATTACAAGCATCAACACCAACAATTAACAAGATTCAATTGGACTTAGAACTGATCAATTCGTGATCAATTCTGGAAGTCAAACAAAAGTCAAATATTAGTGTTCTAGGCTAAAATAAATCAAGAACAAGGATCAATACATAAAGGAGCACTTACAATTACTGAGTGAATGATCAAAGAACATCAGAAAGATCCAAGATGGTTGTGCAAATCGGATTGGAACATGTTTGAGTGTTTGAAGTTGCAAAAATGTTGCAACTAATGAAGAGGACATGTATCTATAGGATCCTTGGAACGAATTAGATGTTGCCAGGTGTTAAACCACTCATAAAATTCTATGGGCTGCCCCTAGTATCGATTTAAGTGGGTTAGAAACCAGTTTAGTCATGAAAACAGCAACGAACAGGCTATTAATAGCTGTTCTACACTTATGATGAACTCATGCGGCCCGCCTGAGAAACCCAGGCCTGTACGCAGGCCGCCTGCAGATCCATAACAGCAGCAACAGTTTAATTAATGGCAGAAATGGTCCCCGTGAGTCTTTAATGTTATTTAAGGCACGTTTAAGGCCCGTTATCCTCATTTTAAGGCTCCACTAGGAGGATTAAACATAGAGGACACGAAACATGTTCAAAAACATGTCGGATGTCGGCTCGTTTGGCCGTATGGTCACGTTATGCGTCGAATTACGACGAAACACGAACGGACGCGAAAAACGATCCAAATCACGCGACGGATGGAATTTTATCAAGGCGATTACTAAAATAAAATATTTTAGTGCTTACATAAATTTTTGG
The DNA here is from genome assembly GCA_030545235.1 of Helianthus tuberosus. NCBI lineage: Eukaryota > Viridiplantae > Streptophyta > Magnoliopsida > Asterales > Asteraceae > Helianthus > Helianthus tuberosus. The sequence continues at coordinate 14,080 of JARYGA010027764.1, forward strand.
GTGTCCGGGGATATCCAGAATGTGAGATATGCGCGAAAGTGCAAACTTGTGCACTTTTTGACACTTTTAGTCCCTGAATGACATAAAAGTTTATTTTTGCGCACCAAACACCTCTTAGCCTATAACTAAGCTATAGAAAGAATAAATAGGGTAAGTTTAACTTATGGACATATTCCGAAAGGTCCGTTACCACACGATTCGACCTCCTTTTGCAGTTTGACGCAATTAGTCCCTTAATTGCGCAAAGTAGCGCGAGATGGCATTTAATGATATCCAAGCCTCCTATGGCCCATAATGGGCATTAACAAGCATATATTTAAATATTACTACGCTCTCGTTCGCCTAGATGATCACCGAAAGGCGTAGATTCAAAAGTTGACGCTTTAGGTCCCTCTATTGCGCAAATTTGCACATCTCATCATTTAATAGCATTGAAACCTTATCTACTCCATATTAGGCATTCTTGGAAGTATTATTAAACATCACGAAGCTTCGGGTTCACTAGAAGGTCATTTAGAGGTATAATTAAACATATTGACACTTTTAGCCCCTCTAACTTGCATAGTTGCGCGTAACTTTACTTATAGGCATAAAAACCTTAGACGGCCATTATTTGGCATTCACGAGAGTATAATTAAGTATTATTAAGCTCCCGGTTTGTTAGAAGGTCACTCAGAGGTAAGAATTAACATGTTGACGCTTTTAACCCTTTATTGCGCAAACTTTCAATTAATTACACAAACGACTACACTTATTCATCAAGTGGTACATTTGTGGATATAAACATCGTGAGAGGTTATTTGGAAACTTATTTTAGGTATGCTAACACTTCCAAATCCTTTTATTATCAAAGTTTTTCGATTTTTCGAAAAAATTAGTCCCTTAAATTCAACATTGGACTTTATTAGGGTTTATTACACGTGTCAATACATCATTGGACGTGATTTTACGAGGTGTTACATCCTCACCCCCTTAACAGAAATCTCGACCTCGAGATTTGCTAAAATGCCGGAAGTACTTTTTGTCACATGACGGACTTAACTTATATAGCATATCCGGAGTCTCTCCAAGCTCCCAATTTGACCTCTATATAATAGGTTCATGTATCCTTTTTGAGGTTTCTTATCCTGTCGATCCGCATTCGATACAGGTTTATCATTATATCACAAGTCTGCCAACCGTTATGTGATAGTGCTTCTTGAATTATTGGCGAAACATATCCTTTAATCCTTAGGGTGTATAACATTGCGAGCTCCGCCGAGCTCCTTGAATAGGTTTTAGCTCATAAGTTATTTGATCTTTGATACATTCGATTCCTTCAAATGATTTTATATATTCAGAGCTTAACTAGTCTGGAAATTAACAAATTGGCACACCCTTCCAGAGTGATATCTTTTTGAACCTTATTTCTTAACAAAGACTTAGGAGGGTTGCTATTTTCATTAATCTTTGATTTTCTGCCAAAATTGGCAATCTTACAGATGATCATGGATTTGTATGACCCTATTCGTTGTTTCCAAGGAAATTTTCAGATCCTGATGATTGGACGTACCAATCTTCTATTTAACAATAGGTATTCAACATTCCATCTAAGCAAGGTCTCCAAAGGAGCAGCCTTGATACTTATACATCAACTATTATAGAAAAGCTTATCTCAATGTGAAATGGTTATTCCAACCATTACTTAAACTAATCTTAAGGGATAGTTAATCCTCATAGTTAGTCGAACAAATCGACGATCTTGGGCAGCTGATGGAAATTCTTAATTGTTGCTTAAATAGGGTTGCGGTAATCAATGCATAAGCAAGATGATCCGTCTTTCTTATTTATATAACTCGGAGTTCTTAGAACTTTGAACTTTTGGCTTTATGAAACCTTCTCTAAAACTTATTGATTTGGCTCTTAGTTCTTCCTATTTCGTTGGTACTAAAAGATATAAGATTCTTACAATAACTGCAGCCCTAAGCGGGATGTTTGTCCTAACATCCTCTTGCCTCTCAGAAGGTAAACAGGGTAATTCTTATAAAGAAGCTAATTATGACACATAGAGATGTCAGAGATTTCCGCATTCTCAGGCTTTGGCTCATCTATCGCTGTCGGTGTCAGATAAATGACACATTCTCTTTACCATTGCAAAGATGCCCTAAGTAGAGATACTTATAAGGACATTTTTATATTGGATATCTTCTTTGAATACTACTAGTCGACTCTAGTATAATATGACCATTGGGATATCTCAGGGGTTCCATGCATTAAACCTCCATACTGATCAGGCATGGAAGCAATCTATGGGACACACTAGGATACGCCAATTCTCATATGGTACTTTTATCAAACATAGTTTGGCATTCGCAGGCGATAGAAAAACAATGAGAAAAAAATAAGATAACATAAAATAATATATATTGTCGTACTCTTTCTGGGGAAGAGTACTCCAGATTCTTATGAAAGGATTATCTCCGAGGATGGGAGAGAGGTCATTAAAGATTCCATTGGTAAATTATACCTTATTTTTAATATCTGAAGTTCTTATGAATGTAACCAAATGTTTGCTAAGCTTATGGTTTACTAAAGGTTTATTATCCCTTGCATTAACGTAAAATACTTAGCAGATACAATTGATGTTAAAAGGTAAGGACGTACCTAATGCCATTATTGATATGCACTGTAAAATAGTTTAGGCGTTTCCTTTCTTATTCATTCCAGACTTAGCTGCTCCTTCCTCGGCAGCCTCCGGGCAATTAGTACTGATGTGGCCCTTTTCGCCACAGCTGAAACAGTTTGCATTCTTTATGTCCCTACATTCGTGGGACTGGTGGCCAGTTCTTTTGCAGATGCCACATTGCTTTATCTTTTGGTTTGATCGACACTGTCCCCAGTGTCTTCTTTTGCAGGTTTTGCATGTAGGCTTTTTGTCGGAATCCTGTTGGTTATTGTTGAGCTCTGATTTGCTCTTCTTAGGATTCTGGGAGTTATCCTCCTCCTTTTTTCGTTTCCCATCTTTAGAGGCTTTGGCAGCCTTGTTTCTGACCACATCGAGTGTTAGAGATAGCGACAGATCTGCTGCCGACCTGAATGTAGTAGGTCTCGATGCTTTCACACTTGCCTTTATTTCTGGGGCTAGACCCCCAATAAAGCGAGCTATTCGCTTTGGTTCCGGTGTGATCAAATAAGGAACCAATCGAGACTTGGTATTGAAACTTGTAAGGTATGCTTGACAATCTAAGTTCTCCATGACTAATGTCAAGAATTCAGTCTCGATCTTCTCAACTTCATGTTGAGGACAGTAATTTTCTTTGATAAGAGCAACGAACTGATCCCAAGTCATGTTGTACAAAGGGATTTTCCCGGTGGCTTGAATCAACGATCTCCACCAGGCTAAGGCCTCACCCTTAAATAATTGCGACACAAACTTGACCAAATCCCTCTCAGCGCATCCGCTGATATCCACAACCGTATCCATCTCGTCTAACCACGTCATACAATCTACAGCTCCTTTCTCCCCAGTGAAATCCCGGGGTTTACAAGAGACAAAATATTTATAGGAGCAACCCTTATTACTGGGTTCTTGATTAGGTACGACCTTCAGAGATGGAACACTCTGATGATTGGTAGACTGACGATCATCATCATCTTTCTTGGGAATTTCCTTTTTGGGAGGTGGCTTGCTGTGAGCCTCAGAGTGTGATTTCGGCTTTGAACGCGGCACAGACAGGGTCCTACTTCGAGTCCCACTGTATTCTTCATATTGCCGCTCTAATGCCCTTGTAATAGCGTCATCTACTAACGCTTTCAACTCAGCACCCGTCATAGTAATACGGGCGTTATCATTATCCTCCACTGGATGTCTATTAATTTCGTCAGAGTTAGCCATTTTAATTGAACTGTTACAGAAAACAAGGACAATAGTTTACTTGGGAGTTTATCATGGAATTGTCTTTTATGGCAATTCATTAACCATGGTAACGGAGACCATATTTGGTTAATTTATAAATCACATTTATTTAGGATTTATATTATAATTTATCCTAATTATTAAATGATAACGGTTTCATTAGTGGCACGAAAGGCCTAGTCGCAAGGATATTTTTAAATTATAAATTATGATTTCAAAGAATTAAAGCATGAAGGTATATCAGCACAACAGGCCTAGTCACAAGGACATCTATGATTTCAGAGAATCAAAGCATTTAGGTTTGAACATAGTTCATTACCTTTTTCGGACAGGGAGTCATTGCTATCACTGTCGTTTGGCTCATGTAGAAATGAGCAAGGCCCGTAGGCACTATATTACCAATGTATGGTCAAAATATGATCATCTTATAGGATGATATAAGTCATGGTTTCTAAGTCAATAGACTAGATAAGAAAATTGGGAGAATCCAATATAAGAATGACTGTTGTGATTTTCTCGAATCACATCTGTCAAGAGTGCTAACACGTTCTTAGGTGTTACAAGGATTTGCACCTCTTGGATAGGTTCTACCATCTTGGCCTCGTCATATAGGCTAGGTTTACCTTTCAGATTCCTTTTTAATGTGTATACCGGCAGGGAAGGAAGGATATTTATTTTATTCAGGATTTTTATCATAAATCCTAATTTACAAGTTAGTAATGGCACAATTGGCCTAGTCACGTAGACAAGTTTAATTTATAAGCCATGATTTCAGAGAATCGAGGCATTAAGGCTTGAATCAAAGTTCATTACCTTTTCTAGACAGAGAGTTGTAGGCTACCACTCTCGTTAGTCTCAGAGGACATTAACTATAGCCCGTAGGCACTTCCCTTCTAAGGGATGTCTATAATATGATCATCTTACAGGGTGATATAAGCCATGATTTCAGATAATCGAGGCATTAAGGTTAGAATCATAGTTCATTACCCTTTTTCGGACAGGGAGTCATTGTTGCCCCTGTCGTTGTCATAATTGACGATACAATATGGCCCTTAGGCAAATTGATTGACATTACAAAACGATGTTTTAAGAAAATAATAATCATCATACTGATGATAGTAGTCATGATAGTATTGATCATATTGACTATGAGGCTTGGGCATAGCCCACCACCTTAGACAGGAACCATAATGGTTACAACTGTCATTATCGTATTGACAATATAATAAAGTATAGCCCGTAGGCACTTCATCACTAAGGATGTTAATAATATGATCATCGTATTGATGATATTAGTCATGATCACATTGATCATAAAGACTATTAGGCTTGAGCATAGCTCACCACCTTAGACAAGGAATCATAAAGATCACAATGTCTGTGTCTCAAATGGACAATACATTATAGCCCGTAGGCAAAACATCATTAAAGGATGATTAGTTTAAATAAGGGAATTTAGATTAACCCCCTTTTTAAAGATGGCCTGTGTGACTTTAACGATTCACAGTTTAACAAAAATGTTATCATACTTACAGATGTTAACAGGGATTGGAATCTTTTAGATAAGTTTTACCGTCTTGGCCATGCCCGCAAATGACATTTAGGCTAGGTTTTACCGTCTTGGCCATGTCTACATTGACATTTAGGCTAGGTTTTACCATCTTGGACATGTCTGCATTGACATTTAGGCTAGGTTTTACCTTTAAGATTCTTTTTAATATTTAACGCAGAACAATCCTAAATTGAGGTGTTAAATATGGATCTGAACCTAAATTGAGGAACTGCCATCTTGACCGGGTCTTAATAATGACACGAGGCTAGGTCTTGTCCTTTTTAGATTTTGCCATATTATAATAATGGTAGATCTTATAAAAGAAATGTTATTCTAATTTATTTCATATATTATATTCATATATAATGATATAAATGAAATTTGGATAAAATATCCCAATGGTTTTAAAAAGGTATAGAGTTGCCCTAAGCGGGACTTGAATGAAATGATGTTGTCCATGAAGGGACTGAAGGATAAGTATGCCCTTATAAGGACTTACTAAGGAAACGAACTTCAGCAAAAGGAGTTTCTTCTTCATTTTAGTTCTTGAATGCTTTCTCCGTGGTTGCACGTTTCATCCTGGTCGTGGTACGAAGCTCAGCATCTCAAAGGCTCCAGATGTGGAGAAATCTTATTACAGCTTCTTCGCTTGGCATCGTATCAAAAATTTGGAAGCAAAGATTTCCAGATTAGGATTGAGAATATTCCTATGTTAAGTCTAGACTCAGAAGGTCAAGGAATGTGCTACTATGTCATTGAGATTAAACACAAAAGGATAGTGTTTAATTCACTCAATGTTGGCTCTGATACCAACCTGTCACACCCCGAATTTCCACGTGTCACCGGTGGGCCCGGTGGGGAGTATCGTGACGTAGTTGATAACATCATAGTCAAACAACACAATATATAAATGCACAGCGGAAGCAAAAGATAATGATATTACAATCCGAATATAACGTAATATCCAGGTATTACAACGGAAAGTAAAGGATCCACAGGCGGATCTTAAAATATAAATATTGTTCAACAGACTTTAGACGACTAGAACTTGCAAGATTCCTTATTAACGTCCTGAGCAGCTTCCAGCCTATTACGTACTTGTACCTGTCACTTAGACTTTTGAAAATACGTCAGTTTTCACTGGTAAATACACTCAACTGACTCATTTGAAAAAGAGTTTAAGAAAAGTGATTTAAATGCACCAGGCACAAAATATTTTGACACTTTGATTAAAATGCACAAGGCAAAATTAATCTTTTATACTTGGGACAAACTATATCTCATGTTATCAGTTTTACATAACTTGCTCTACATACGGGGCCCGGTTCTATGCCGGTTCAAGATTAACCGACACACCACCATTCCCTTATTGGGAATCCCTTATTGGGTATAATTAATTAATAAGCATATTGCATCTGTCAGGTGTATGCCTACACCCCGTGCTTAGGTCGTGGCCATTGCAATTAATGAATCAAGGATATCCAGGACACGGTCGCATTAACCCCCAATGTTTCAGTCAAGCAATACGAATTAAAACAGGTTATTTGGATTTCCCGACTCATTGGTCTTCGAATCCCATACCTGACCATGCGGTATTTATATTACCGTATCCCAAGCCCGTAATAGGGAAAATAAGTTAAGAGTATTTACCTGAGCTAGCTCCTGTCTTAAATAGCAAGAATTTAATAACTCAGCCGTATTCACTTAAGTAAGCGTAGGTACAATTTACCGGAAGGCTCTAGTCTGGAATGATGGTATAAATAACCAATTAGAATACTAACGGGTCTTTAATTAAGCCTAAACTTAGACCGGTTAGTTTTTAAGGAAAAGATACGGTTCAAACGCATGATTAAGCGAAGTCTGAAATAGAATGTGATTTAGACCCGACAAGTTTGAAGACTTGTATAATATGGGTAAACTAAACACATTCTGGATTTTGAGATAAAAACGATAATGTTTGACCCGTTTCGGCTAATTTATGCAAACTAGTTACATAAACCGAATCGTACGCGTAATAAGCGTGACGGGTATTCATGAGAGCCATGTACAGGTTTCCTGAGTTAATTATGCCTCAAATATGTTGTGACATCAGTAAGATGTCTTTCATTATGCCCGAAACGTATTTAAACACAAACTAGGCCCCGTAGGGGTAGTTTTTTCATTTAAAAGTTTATAAAAGAGTTTAAGTGTTAACCTGTGTTACAGGTCTGATGTAATCAGCAAAAATACATAATTTGCTAAGTTATATCAGTAGGTAAAGTGTATATGTGAAATTTGTCAAATATAACCAAACTATGCACCGTAGGGGCATTTTGGTAATTTCACATAAGCCGAAAAGCTCAAAACTGAAGTCTGAGTTAATCAACCTCTGCTTACTGTTAAAATATTATAATTTGCCTCAAATATCAGTAGGTATCAACTCTTGTATGTTTAATATGATTATAGCACATACTATGCGTTAAAAACGCTCAAAAAGGCGATTAAAGGCCATTTCCGGGTTCGATACATAAATCTGATATTTTATATTTCCAGAAGGCTTAAAATAATTTATTTATCATATGTGATCAGTAGCAAAAGGTTTGGATTCGTTTAGATATGTAAAACTCATTTTATAGCCCGTAAGGGCAAAACCGACAATTACCGGATTAAGCCTACGACTATAAGTTATGCTCAGCCTAAAATTAATTAAAAATATTTAAAAATCCCAAAATAATATGTTAAATCAGTGGGTATTAAGTTTGATGTCAAAAAGTAGGTGTAATTAGGCTATACGCTAATTACGCCGTTTAATTAACATAAAGCTTTCTAATTACGATAATGAGCATAACTCTTAATCTAGACCTCAAACTGATATCAAATTTTAGGTGCAAGTTTATAAATCAGCAACAAATGTTTCTACTCTTTCACTTTTTCAAAAATCACGTTTTATAGTCAAAAGGGCATAATAGTCAACATTTAAGCAAAAATCGGAAACATGCATATGAATCGGATAAGTATTGAACCAAATTGTATAATCTCAGAGAGTTATACTTATATGAAACCTGGTCCAAAATAAGCTCTAAATCATTTCTAAAACAAGGTCAATCGGGTCAGATTTGAAAGTCAAAGGTTTGGTCAAACTGTTAGACTTTTTGAGTCAAACAAGCAATTTCACCAATTTGATCAGTTTATCATGTTCTTGTAACAATTACCGAGTTATTTAGGTGACAAAACCTGATCCATAACCTCTGTTATATCAGATTTGATTAAATTAAGAATCTGGTCAGTTTGACTTTTCTTGTTACTAACTTTGACTTAACAAATGGATCTGAAATTGTAGAAATCAATAAGCATGATTTCGATTGATCATTACAAGCATCAACACCAACAATTAACAAGATTCAATTGGACTTAGAACTGATCAATTCGTGATCAATTCTGGAAGTCAAACAAAAGTCAAATATTAGTGTTCTAGGCTAAAATAAATCAAGAACAAGGATCAATACATAAAGGAGCACTTACAATTACTGAGTGAATGATCAAAGAACATCAGAAAGATCCAAGATGGTTGTGCAAATCGGATTGGAACATGTTTGAGTGTTTGAAGTTGCAAAAATGTTGCAACTAATGAAGAGGACATGTATCTATAGGATCCTTGGAACGAATTAGATGTTGCCAGGTGTTAAACCACTCATAAAATTCTATGGGCTGCCCCTAGTATCGATTTAAGTGGGTTAGAAACCAGTTTGGTCATGAAAACAGCAACGAACAGGCTGTTAATAGCTGTTTTGCACTTCTGATGAACTCATGCGGCCCGCTTGAGAAACCCAGGCCTGTACGCGGGCCGCCTGCAGATCCATAACAGCAGCAACAGTTTAATTAATGGCAGAAATGGTCCCCGTGAGTCTTTAATGTTATTTAAGGCATGTTCAAGGCCCGTTATCCTCATTTTAAGGCTCCACTAGGAGGATTAAACATAGAGGACACGAAACATGTTCAAAAACATGTCGGATGTCGGTTCGTTTGGCCGTATGGTCACGTTATGCGTCGAATTACGACGAAACACGAACGGACGCGAAAAACGATCCAAATCACGCGACGGATGGAATTTTATCAAGGCGATTACTAAAATAAAATATTTTAGTGCTTACATAAATTTTTCGGTGTCCGGGGATATCCAGAATGTGAGATATGCGCGAAAGTGCAAACTTGTGCACTTTTTGACACTTTTAGTCCCTGAATGACATAAAAGTTTATTTTTGCACACCAAACACCTCTTAGCCTATAAATAAGCTATAGAAAGAATAAATAGGGTAAGTTTAACGTATGGACATATTCTGGAAGGTCCGTTACCACACGATTCGACCTCCTTTTGCAGTTTGACGCAATTAGTCCCTTAATTGCGCAAAGTAGCGCGAGATGGCATTTAATGATATACAAGCCTCCTATGGCCCATAATGGGCATTACCAAGCATATATTTAAATATTACTACGCTCTCGTTCGCCTAGATGATCACCGAAAGGCGTAGATTCAAAAGTTGACGCTTTAGGTCCCTCTATTGCGCAAATTTGCACATCTCATCATTTAATAGCATTGAAACCTTATCTACTCCATATTAGGCATTCTTGGAAGTATTATTAAACATCACGAAGCTTCGGGTTCACTAGAAGGTCATTTAGAGGTATAATTAAACATATTGACAGTTTTAGCCCCTCTAACTTGCATAGTTGCGCGTAACTTTACTTATAGGCATAAAAACCTTAGACGGCCATTATTTGGCATTCACGAGAGTATAATTAAGTATTATTAAGCTCCCGGTTTGTTAGAAGGTCACTCAGAGGTAAGAATTAACATGTTGACGCTTTTAACCCTTTATTGCGCAAACTTTCAATTAATTACACAAACGACTACACTTATTCATCAAGTGGTACATTTGTGGATATAAACATCGTGAGAGGTTATTTGGAAACTTATTTTAGGTATGCTAACACTTCCAAATCCTTTTATTATCAAAGTTTTTCGATTTTTCGAAAAAATTAGTCCCTTAAATTCAACATTGGACTTTATTAGGGTTTATTACACGTGTTAATACATCATTGGACGTGATTTTACGAGGTGTTACAACCTATGAGGATGATGATTATAGGAGTAACTATTGCACTAATTGTGGTGACCTGCACTCGGTTCAGTATTGTGACTTATATCAACCATCCAATTCATACACCTACTATGAGGAGCCCAGGTACGAGCCATCAACTTCATACACATCCTATGAAGACCAAAGGTATGAACCTCCTCCCTCATATTCATATTTTGATGAACCAAGGTATGAGCCTTCTTACTCATACTTTGAGGAACCAAGATATGAGCCACCACCTTCATATGCTTACTATGAGGAACCATGGCGTGAACAACCCACCTCATATGAGTATTATGAAGAACAAAATTACGACCCTTATCCATCATATGCTTACAATGAAGAACAATGGTGTGAACCATCTACTTTATATGGGTATTATGAGGAACAAAAGATCGAACAACCGGATTCAAGCTTTGAAAATCCTGATCTTTTTTCTATAACCGAAGTGACCAATAGGATATTAGAACACCTTAGAGTTATCGATCGCTATATAAAAGAATCTCGTGCAAGGGAAGAGGAGTCCCGCGCAAGAGAACAATTAAATAAAGAAGAGATAACTGAAAGTGTGAAAATGGAAGAACAAATAAGTGAAAAACTGACACATGAGTTAAAAAACGAAAAAGGTGAGTCCGACAACGTTAAAATTCAAGAAGAGTCTAATTTTGAAGAAATTAATCTCTTATCACCTTCTTTTGAAAATCATTGTCTAGTTCCAACTCATGCTAAGTTTTTAAAAGAGTTAAACACTAACACTAAAATTGACGAAACGGTAAGTGTTAAGTTAACTATTGATCAAACCTCGCTAATAAAAGAAGACCCATTTGAAATTAACATTACACCGGTTCCATGTTTCTTTCAAAATTCATTTATTAGTAATGTCACAATCGATAAAGATCTTTGTGTTAACATAATGCCTAACTACATTTTCGAAAAATTAAGTATTAGTGATTTTTCTCCACTTCAAATACCCATTTTTCTATCCAATCGAAAGGTAATAAAATCAATCGGCGTAGTTGAGGATGTCTTGGTTCAAACAAATCAAATGGTAGTCCCCACCGACTTTGTCATCCTCAATGACGCTCCTCTAGTGTTGGGACGACCATTTGTAAAAACTCACGAAGCTTTGAAAAACCGGAAGTACAACAATCTACCTCTTCAATTAGGGGCATTTAAAAAGAGTGTCGATCTTGAGCGGTCAATGAAATATCCTGTTGGGATTGAACCCTACAGAGGAACAGATGATGTAAAGCCAAAACCGGATCACAACAGTGGATTCATCATAAGTAGCGGTTTGCACTAAACTTTCCCCTTGACAGTGGTTCCAACATCTGATGTCGTCTATCCACTGACCGTATACAACAGCTACTGTCTTTGAAACTGCTGATGAAGCCCTAAAGACTGTTAAGGAGTAAAACACTGCTGGTTCAATCTACTGATGCAGTCTAAGCACTGCTGTTGATTTGAAGAACTGTTCACCCAAGGACTGATCAACCTTGAGGAAAGCACTGATGGTCTAACATCAGTGTTTGGTATGCAACTATGGAAGGAGAAAGCAATAGTTTAGTTTATCACTTGTAATGTATTATAATCAGTGGTTAGACAACAGTACTTGTATAAGATCAGTGGTTGAAGGTTGTTAGGTTGTTAGATGTCACTTTCATGGTGACGTCAGCTAAGATGCCTCAGTGGTTTGGTTTGCCTATAAATATAACAGTACCCTGTACTGTTATATTTGATTGACTGAGCGAGTTCTTCTCCTCATGTCTAATCCTTTCATCTTGTGCAACCAACCTTGGTGTATCAGGCTGAGGGGGAGTTTAGTTTGTAAGCTTGCATTGTAATCTTTTGCTTTGATTATAATCTTCCGACTCTATGAAAAGTAATTGTTTATCAAACTATATTCTCCTTTGAGTGTGTTTACAAAGTTTGTTATTCATTTCCGCTGCACTTAAAATTTGTTCATATCTATCTGATTTGTTCAAAACACACAAACAAGCACAATCACTAGAGTCTCAGATCCTAACAATTGGTATCAGAGCCTGGACAGTCAAATTCGATCTAACAATCAATTTGACATAACAGTTCGGCTCAAAATTCATTGATACTGAGGTTGGTTGTATTTAGTTGAAAAACATAGTAACGAGTAACAATGCTTAAAACTGCTATTCAAATACTCTGTAAAACAACCAAGATGTCATATGACACACAAATCTCACACAACAAGTGATATCATGCACAAGTTACTCATGGTTTTCAGATCTGAAAACATATCTGTTAAACTATGGGATTATTTCTTATTCTCAAAATTGATTTCAACTGTTGTCATGAAAACTGTGATGTCACTTTATTAAATGCTAAAGTATGAACCTCAGATTAACAAAAACCTATGTTCATAAAACATTAGTGTTTTTGATAACATAAAATGAGGGAAATTAAAACTTTAGTCATTCAGATCTTATGTGTTGAAAACAGGTTGAGATCCTCAAAAGGACAAAATCAACTATGTTAAAATACATTCAGAAAATCAGGGATCAACATAGTCCATATCATATGTAGTGAGAGATTGGTTGAAAAACCTGTGCAAACATGACCAATTCTCTTAAAACACTACTGCAAAATGATATTGGATTAAGGTTTCTCTCAAAGACCTCCCAGTAAGTAATTCATTACTTATAAATGGGAAGGGTAAAAAGGGAAGAAGAAAATTCACAAAAACTCTGAAGTGTGTTTATCTCAAAACTTTTGAAGTCAGAAGAAAAGAGTATAAACATAAAACACTTAAGAGTCAAAGTTTAGGGTAATAATGGTCATTAAGCAACTGTGTGCATTCATCTGTTCAGGAAAAGGTTTAGGTAAAAATGGAAATTCCGGTGAATGAACTTCAAAGAGGAATAGACAAATCTTCAAAATCATCACATGGTAACGAGATCTATAACAGGATCTTCAAAACTCATGTGTCCATGTGTCCTCATGTTTGCAATCAACTGACAAGAAAATGGTACCAAACAGTGGTCAAAATGTATTCAAAATTTCCTACCTCTGCTGTCAAACTACCGACCATTTTCATAAACTTGAGAATGATTTGATTACGTATTTTATTGAAAATATACCAGATCCTTTTTGATGTTGTTCTCAGAAAATCCTTTAACCATTTTTACACAAAGGATTTTCTCGAATAACCAGGATATATTGTTTGTTTTTTTTTAAGAATAATATATTTTGAACTTTTGCTTGTTTTTGTTGGCAATAGTTTCTGTTTTCTGTCAGGATATAGTACCTTATTTTTGTTGGTGTTATTGTCCTCATAAATGGGTCAAAAGGAAATGGTACATATATCTAGGTCTTGTCATACTCAGGTTTGTTTTAAACACTAATCAAAGGTTGATTGCTAAACAATGCTTAAACTACTGAGGCACTCATGTTTTAATTTGGATATTAAATGAAAATGAGTTGCCTTAGCAAAAAGTTCTCATCATCTGGGGTACTAAACCACTGTCAGAAATTCGTAAAAGCTTCGAAATGTGAAAATGACATGTGGCAAAACCTTGAATGAAAATTTCTTTAAAAGTTGCCAACATAATGGGCTTTCAAATCGCTATCACTATCTCACCCCTAAACACTGCTTTATTCAAACATCTGTTCTCTAACTACTGTCCACTGCTGAAAGTCAACCACTGTTCTTCCATCATCATTGTAAGCACTGATATTCAAAATCTGTGTTACAACCACTGATATGCTATCCACTGATAGTAAAAATCACCCACTGTCCTCGTTTTGACCGTTATAACCACTGATACTTGCTTCATCAGTGGTTTCCAAAACAACTGTCCTCCATAATTCATCTCTTCATCATCTGTTGACACGTGGTCAGTTTTTAGCCTTCAGATCTTAATAACCGCTGCCACATCAGCGATCACTTTTTCCCTTAATAAAACCCTGATCAAAACCCCCAAACAGGGTTTTACACTGTCGAATTGAATTCCAAAATTCTCTTCTCAAAGCTGTTTCCAACCCTTCTTCCTAAAATCATTTTTTCGTTCTTCTCCGCAGAAATGATGAAGTCAAAATCAAAATCAAAATCTAAACCTAAATCAACACCATCTTCCAAAGAGGTCGCTCAAACGGCCGAAGAATCCATCGAGATACCATACAAGTCTCCTCATAATTATCTGGGTTTGCTCACAAAACCCACCGATAACCACACCTTCGATTCCATCATTGATACATTATCTGCATCAAAGTACAAAACTTTGTTGACAGCAGATGCTCCCATTTATCTACAAACCCCAAGAGAGTTCTGGAAAAAGGCTACGCTTGAAAAACAAGACGATAAGGTCATTGCCATCAACTCCTCGATACAGGGTAAAGCGATTCAAATTGCACCACAATCAATCTCTGAAGTCTTTAAACTCGATGATCAGAAAGGTAAAATTTCTTTTGATAAAACCGAGATGAAAACTGATTTCGTAAAAAGGGGATATGCAGAACAATCAAAGGTAGATACCTTACAAAAAGGTTACTTCCCTTCTGCACCAAGGTTTTTATTTCACACACTTCTGATGTGTGTTTCTAATAAAACAACAGCTTTTAACGAAATACCATTAAAGATCCAATGTCTGGGTTATGCTATTTTAAATAGTGAAAATTATAACTATTCCCAGGAGATCTTTAATGACTTAATAAAAAATGTTGATAGCAAAGCATTTCTACTTTTTCCAAGATTTCTGAGCTATTATTTTAAACAAAAATTTGAAAAAGAGAATGAAAATTTGCTCGAACAAGGTGTCCATTTTCAAATAAAAGGTTTAACAAATGAAACATTTTCCAGAATGATGGCACCAATAAAATTAAAAGCAGAGGTGCCTGAGCAAAATTTAGAAACAACCACTGCTCCTTAGACATCTGCTGCTGAGCCCACTGCTCCAGGTGATCAGAGCAGCACAACCACTACTTTGAAACCCACACCTAACATTACCAGAAAGACCAAAAGAAAATCTTACAAAAAGCCCACCAAACCCAAGAAAAAGGCAACTCTGGAAGATGAGATCCCAGAGCAACTGCTTGTGACAACACAAATGTCACCACAAACCACTGCTGCTACTTCCTCACAGCAGTTGGTAGAAAGATCTCCACCATTACCTCAAACTCCTCCTGCATCCTCACAAAAGGATCAGGTTGTAATCACAGGGACACCAAATTATGAAGCTCTGGATCCACTCGGATTCATCTTCCACAGTCCTGATCCCAAGGACATGTCTCTTTCAACACCCATGCCCTCATCAATTATAATGCCACAATCAATAATACCCTTGTTGCATGCAGTTGCTATAGCTCAGACACAAACCAGTTCCTCTCTATCACCTGTCACTGAGAGTATACTCCCACAAGTGACTGGGTCTGATGCTACTACTCCTGCTATCCCAGCAACAATTGAGGAGGTTACACCCCCTGAGTTACAAGTAACTCTTGGTGGTAGTTCAAGCGGAGCAACAACTACAACTGATGGATCAACAGATCTTCAGTTGGACAGTTGTTTCATTAGTAAGACTCCCTTGAAGGCAATTTCTTCTATAGCACCTTCGATAACCACCAGCGAGTTAGTTTTAACCACTGGTATCATCAAAGGATTATCAAGTGCTGAAGAAAGAAGTCCCCAGTACCAAGAACAAGGGGCATCAATGGATGATTTTTGGGACTCAGTTCCTAAGTCACACATTGGTACAACCACTACTGGTGGGGATTCAGATGATCCCATTAAAGTGGGTGATGATTCAAAATATCAGGAATTGACGAACAGAGTTGAAAAACTTGAAGATTCAGTTGCTGAAATAAAGGACATGGTGCAGCAGCTGTTAAAGGCTCAGAAAGCACAATCCACTGTTGTTCCACCTCAAGCACCTGCTCCACCACAAGCAATTGCTGCAAATGAGCTCTGGAATCTTTTTCAACCTTTGCTAGAAAAACAAAAACAAACAGCTGATCAGCAGCATGAAATGCATGTAAAAATGCTAACAAACATGGTGGAGTCAAGATTCAAAGATACTCAAGCAGATATCAAGGCTATAAAGGCCAGCATACAAAGGACTGCCCATGGTGAAAAAGTTCCCTCCACCATCCTCTTCATGGATAACCCCCTTCCAGATAATGCCAAAAAGGGGGAGAAAATCAAGTTGAAGAAGAAGGGAATAGAAGATGGTCTGTACATTGAAGCAGAACAAGAAAAACAGACATCTAAACCACCTACAAAAGGCTCCAAACCTCAAACCACAAAAGCTCAAACTTCCATCCAAACAGCTGACACAACAGTAGTTACAAAAACTTCTAGCCAAACAGTTGCCATCTCTTCAACACACACCACTACAACACACACAACTACAACCACTGCCCCACCCAAAACCTCATCAGCACCATCACCAGCACCTCAACCAACCCCTGCTCAACAGCAGAAGACATCTGCTGATACATCAGTAGTTGTAATGACAACAGAGGTTGGAACACCAGTTGTTTCAACAGCTGTTAGTCAGTCATACACCACTGCTCTCATAAGTATTACATCACCATCATCACCTCCTGCGAAAAAGCAGAAGACAACATATGTTACAACATCTGTTGTAAGGACAACGGTAGTTGAAACACCAGTTGTTACAACCTCTGTTGGTCCAAATACCCTCACTACATCTCAAGCCATATTTGCTTCAATCAATAAACCACCTAAAAGCACCCTCCACCAAAACAATTTACACTCGAAAAAGAAAAACAACTCAGCCAACATATGATATATATGACCCTGAGGCTGCAAAACATCCACTGGAGCTTGAAGCTGTAAAAAATGAGATGAAACAATTTTACACTGAAGATGATCATTCAAAAAGGAGATTTCCTTCTCTCATAGGCTTCATAGTCCCAGACAATATGGATGAATATCTCGAGCTCAAAACAAGACAGGCTAAGATAAGAGCCAAAGTTGAATGCAAGGATCAAGGTGATGAAGCCATTTTGGAAAGAATGGAATTCCTGCTCACCAAAGTCAAACAAATGGAAGAATATGCAGATGATCTGAACAAGGAAATGTCAAGCCTATCTCCTGAAGCAGATCAAGGAAAAGAATTGAGAAAAGAATACCTTGCATACATAATGAAAGAAAAGTTTTATCCTGCTGAAGAAACACAATTCAAAGAATGGCCAATAGCTGCATTAAAGCATGAGGCTAAAAGAATTGAAAGGATTAAAAATGATCCAAGAAAGAAGAAAACAGCTCCAAATTGGAACAAATATGAGAAGCTCATAGCTGATCTTACTTCTGAGTATAAAAGAAAGAAGCAGGAGCTGGTGGATGCGAGGGTGGATACTGCAAATGCCATAGCAAAATGGACTAAGCAGCAAACAGATGAAGCTTATGAAAGGCTTAAGAAAAGGAGGATGACAGTCTCTGACACTCCTAAAAAGTCTGACTACAAAAAGCTAAAGGAGCAGATCAAGACTATTGAAACACAGATCAACGCAGCAGAAACCTCTGTCACAATGTTGAGAAAAGAAAAGAGGGAACAACTGACTGTTGAAGAAGAAAAAGAAAAAGAAACTAATTATTTTGAAGAAGCCATCAAGAAAATGGCTTTAGATAAAGAAAAATCAGCTAAGCTACAAGACCTTGCCAAAAAGGTTTTGAGCCAATCATCATCAGCAGATATCACAGACAATGAGCTTGATCAACAACAGAGACAAGAGCTGATTGACAAAGAAGCTGCAGAAGACATAGCTGCAACAAATGAAGTCATAAAAGAAGCTTTCAAAAGAATGTCTGAAGTTCAGGATACTGCTCTGCAATTTTTTCAAGGCCAAAATCTCCAAGCTCATCAGGAAATAAATCTCTCCTAAGAAACCCATTGGGTTCAAAAGTACTAAAGTGGCTCTCTGATCAAAAGACCCATGTATTGACCCTGGTCAGATCCAATGGTGAAATGAAGTACATATCAAGGAAAGAAGCACTAGGCCTTAGTGTTGAAGATTTGCAGGATATCCTTGAACTTTCATTGTGCAGGGATGAGGATGACCTAAGTTCCAAAGAATTTGAAGAAGAATTTAAAAGGCAAGCAAGGGAACTTCTGATGAGAAATAAAGATCCAGAATAATGAAGGGTTTTGGCATTATCTGTTCCAGGGGGAGATTGTTGGGATTGAACCCTACCAGAGGAACAGATAATGAAAGCCAAAACCGGATCATGACAGTGGATTCACAATAAGCAGTTGTTTACCTTAAGCTTTCCCCTTGACAGTGAATCAAACATCTGACATGCTCCAAGTACTGCCCTTATCAACAACTGCTGATCCTATAAACTACTGTTAAGCCAATGCACTGATGAAGTTTAAAGGCTGAAGCTTAATCTACTGACGGAATCCAAGTACTACTGAAGAGTTAAAGCACTGCCCATTCAAGGTCTGATCACCCTTTGAAGAAAGCACTGTTACTCAAACAACAGTGGTTGACTACATCAGTGGAATGAAGAGTCAGTGTTTATATATCAGTTTATAGAATGTAATCGGTGTCTGTATGGTCAGTAGTTGTAGAATGAACTAATACCAACGAGAACCGTCACTGGATGGAGAGTATGTATAGATTATAGACGATTAAATGAAGCAATCAGGAAAGATCACTTTCCTTTGCCTTTCATTGAACAAATGTTAGAAAGATTATCCGGTCATAAATTTTATTGTTTCTTGGATGGTTTTTCAGGTTACTTTCAAATCCCGATAGCACCCGAAGACCAAGAAAAGACAACCTTCACATGCCCCTATGGAACTTTTGCTTATCGACGCATGCCGTTTGGTCTATGTAATGCCCCCGCAACATTCCAACGTTGCATGGTAGCCATCTTCCACGACATGATAGAAAAAACAATGGAAGTCTTCATGGACGACTTTTCTATCTTTGGGGATTCATATGACCAATGCCTCGATAACCTTGAACGAATGCTATCCCGATGTGAGGAAACTAACCTCGCCCTTAACTGGGAAAAATGCCATTTCATGATAACGAAGGGAATAATACTCGGTCACAAAATCTCAAGTGAAGGAATGGAGGTGGATCGAGCCAAAATAGACACCATTTCTCGACTACCACCCCCATCCTCCGTTAGAGCTATCAGGAGTTTCCTAGGGCATGCCGGATTTTATAGGCGGTCTATCAAAGACTTTTCTAAAATCTCAAGGCCTCTAACAAAATTACTTGAAAAAGATGCCCCTTTCATCTTTGACAAGGATTGCAATCAAGCATTTCTAACCCTAAAGAAAATGCTAGTCAATGCACCTATCATGATAGCACCTGATTGGAAATTTCCTTTCGAAATCATGTGTGATGCAAGTGACTTTGCAGTTGGAGCTGTCTTGGGACAAAGAAAAGAAAAGCATTTCCACCCAATTTATTATGCTAGTAAAACACTAAACGATGCACAAGAAAATTTCACAACAACTGAAAAAGAATTACTAGCTGTGGTATTTGCTTTTGATAAATTTTGTTCTTATCTTGTTCTATCTAAAACTATAGTCTATACAGATCATGCAGCCATTCGATATCTCTTCAAAAAGCAGGACGCAAAACCACGTTTGATTCGGTGGATTCTACTCCTCCAAGAATTTGATATTGAAATCAAAGATAAAAGAGGAGCAGAAAACACCGCGGCAGATCATCTTTCACGCTTAGAAGACCCAGCTTTGGAGGCAACCAGGGACGAGCAAATCAACGAAAAATTTCCAACGGAGTCCCTAGAAATGGTGGAATACAAGGAAGAACCATGGTACGCCGACTATGCTAACTACCTAGCTAGCGGTATAGTCGCAAAAGGTTGGCCACATCATCAAAGAAAAAAATTATTTGCCAATGTGAAACATTATTTTTGGGAAGATCCATATCTTTTCAAAATGTGTGCCGACCAACTCATCCGTCGATGCGTACATGGTAGCGAAGCACGAAGAATTCTCCGCCATTGTCATGAAGGTCCATACGGAGGACACCATGGTGCCGCTAGCACCGCACGAAAGGTATTTGATTCAGGGATTTTATTGGCCGACCATTTACAAGGACGCCCAAAGTCTTGTCAAGACTTGCGATGCTTGCCAAAGAACAGGTAATATTTCTTCCAAAAATGAAATGCCACAAAATGGCATTCTTGTTTGTGAATTTTTTGATGTATGGGGACTCGACTTTATGGGACCTTTCCCACCATCAAAAGGAAACAAATATATACTTGTGGCAGTAGATTACTTGTCTAAATGGGCCGAGGCCGAGGCACTTCCAACAAATGATGGAAGAGTAGTGGTAAGATTTCTGAAAAAACTATTCTCTCATTTTGGCACACCTAAAGCATTAATAAGTGATAGAGGTACCCATTTTTGCAACCATCAACTTGAATTTTTTTTAACAAGATATGGGGTCTATCACCGGGTCTCAACAGCATATCACCCTCAAACAAACGGACAAGCCGAAGTGACTAATAGAGGTTTAAAACGAATACTTGAAAAAACCGTAGGGTCAAATAAAAAGGAATGGGCAGATAAATTAGATGATGCTTTATGGGCTTTTCGAACTGCTTATAAAACAATAATAGGTACAACCCCATATAAGCTAGTCTATGGAAAAAGTTGTCACTTGCCAGTAGAAATTGCACACAAAGCCTACTGGGCAATTAAAAATGTAAACTTAGATTTAGAATTTGCTGGTAAAAATCGATTTGTCAATTAAATGAATTAGACGAACTTAGGAATTATGCATACTCAAACTCAGAAATTTACAAGGAAAGAATGAAAAACTTGCATGACAAACATATTAAGCCTAATGAATTTCGAGTGGGAGATCAAGTTCTTTTGTTTAATTCACGACTTCGATTGTTTCCTGGTAAATTAAAGTCTAGGTGGTTAGGACCTTTTTCCATCACCCATATTTTCCCACACGGTGCAGTAGAAATCAAATCTCGGAATGGAATTCCATTCAAAGTCAATGGCCAGCGGCTGAAACTCTATCAAGGATTCATTGAGGATGAAGAGGAGGAGATCTCGCTTCAGACGGTCGATGAATGAAAGCGTCAACATCATACCTGGTAAGTTACGAACAATTGGGATGACGTCTAAATCAGTATGTTTTCTAACCAAAGTTTTTGGGAAACAAGGGCACTCACACGAGCACTAAAAAAAATTTCAAAACTTTGCTCGGCACGGGGCCGTGTCCGCGCTACTGTCGGGATTTATTCCCCTTTTCATAACAGTTACACCATTCCACACGCCCCGTTTCCCCAAAAACGCTCTGGTTCAAGGCGATTTTCCGCAGATTTTCAACGTCTCCTCTAGTTCTAACAACATCAAGGTATGATTCTATCATCATTAGTAGTTAGATTTAGCACTTGCATGTAGTTAAAACATCAAAAATTTGGGGAAAAATCTAGGGTTCATGAACTCCATCCGGATTGAACTTAAATTTTTTGCCTAAATCTGTTAGCATTTAGTTAGATTAGTGTTTTAGGAAGTAAATCCACTTGTATTGTTCATAGATTCGCCCGATTTCTCACAAAAACCCCAAACCCTTGTTTTTGAACCGAAAAAGATTAAATTAAATGGGTAAACGGGTTGTTTTGGAAAAAAATGGCACTTGGGGTTTCATTTTCGGGGGAAACCGCACCTATTGGACCAAAAGTTTTCAAGTTTTCAAAACCGGGTCGAAAAATGATGTTTTTGAGTAACAGACGCCTGGACACGGGGCCGTGTCCGCTGAACACGGGGTCGTGTCCAGCACGCTGTTTGCAGTTTTGTCTGAAAATTCTACTGTTTCGTGCTAACTTTTGGTGTATTCTTTCAGATGTCTAGGAAGTTCACGAGGTTTAACGCAAATGAGCTCGATGCTAGGGCTAGATACGAAGTACTTCAAACAAGACCGGAGGAATACCCAAGACAAGCATGCATGGATTTGTTAGCATTGGTGAACCAACTTGACCGTTTCAACAACCTTGTCACCGACCCACTAGGAGTCGCTTTAACAACTCGACTTCGTTCCGTCCACGAGTGCAATTTGGAATTCTATAGCACCTTCACGTTCAATTCAATGTGCGACCCATTTGACAATGATGGGGTAGCATTCCGATGTGGTGGAACTAGGTATTCGATTTCAATGGCACAATTTGGGTCGATTGTCGGGTGTATGTGGAGGAAGATGCGGGTAACGAGGAAAATACCGGAGGGATGCGAGAGATCG
>JARYGA010027765.1:0-42855 GCA_030545235.1 Helianthus tuberosus
CCACTCCTTTCCAAGGAGAAACATTTAATAATACCTTGTCTCCTACTTGAAACTCCAATGGCTTTCGCCTGTTATCAGCATAACTCTTTTGTCGATCGTGTGATTCTTTTAGTCGTTCCTTGACTTGAATAATATTGTCTGTAGTTTCTTGTACTATCTCGGGTCTACATAGTTGCTTTTCTCCAATTTCTTGCCAACAGACTGGGTTCGGCACGTTCGTCCGTAAAGTGCTTCGAATGGTGTAGCATTGATACTGGTATGATAGCTGTTATTGTAAGAAAATTCTATTAATGGTAAATGATCATCCCAGTTTCCTCTGAAATCAATTATACAAGCTCTAAGCATATCTTCCATTGTCTGAATT
Source organism: Helianthus tuberosus (assembly GCA_030545235.1). Taxonomy (NCBI): domain Eukaryota; kingdom Viridiplantae; phylum Streptophyta; class Magnoliopsida; order Asterales; family Asteraceae; genus Helianthus; species Helianthus tuberosus. Next base: position 365 of record JARYGA010027765.1, read on the forward strand.
GTCCTTTCGCTTTGTCCATCCGTTTGAGGATGATAAGCAGTGCTTAGATTTAGCTTGGTTCCCATTGCTTTTTGGAAACTTGTCAAAAAATGAGAGGTAAAACGGCTATCTCTATCAGAAACAATTGATAAAGGAATTCCATGTAATGAAACTATTTCATTTACATACAACTTAGCTAACTGTTCCATACTAAAAGTTTCCTTCATTGGTAAGAAATGAGCAGATTTAGTTAACCTATCCACAATCACCCAGATAGTATCATTACCTTTTCGAGTCTTGGGTAATTTGGTTACAAAATCCATTGTTATCAATTCCCATTTCCATATAGGCATGTCCAATTGCTGCAACAAACCTGAGGGTTTCTGGTGTTCAGCTTTGACCTGTGAACAGGTTAGACATTTGGCAACATAAGCTGCTATATCCTTTTTCATTCCTATCCACCAGAAATTCTTTCTTAAGTCTTAATACATTTTATCACTTCCAGGATGTATCGTGTATTTAGACTTATGGGCTTCTTCTAATATTCGGTGACGTCGGTTTCCTAGTTTAGGTATCCACATTCTTTTCTTATGGAATCTCCAAATTCCATCTGTTCCTTGTTCTAATTCCTTAATCATACCTTTTATTTTTTCAGTATCATCTTTGATTACTGATTCTTGTACTTCTCTAATTTGCTCATTTAAATATATCTGCAGATTCAAATTTAGAGAACGTACTCTTTTTGGCTTTTCATGATATTTTCGACCTAAAGCATCGACTACTACGTTAGCCTTTCCTGCATGATACTGGATATTACAATCATAATCACTAAGAATTTCCATCCAGCGTCTTTGTCTCATATTCAATTCTTTTTGCCCAAAAACATATCTTAAACTCTTATGATCGGTGAAAATGTTAAACTTACTACCGTAAAGGTAATGTCTCCAAATTTTCAGGGCAAACATTATGGCTCCTAACGCTAAATCATGGGTTGTATAATTCTCTCCATGATTCTTAAGTTGTCTAGACGCATAGGATATAACCTTTTGATGTTTCATCAACACACATCCATAACCTAACTTAGAAGCGTCACAATAGACTACAAAGTCTTCAGTTTCTTCTAGTAATGCTAGTATGGGTGCGTTAGTTAATCTTTGCTTAAGAATTCTAAAGGCTTCTTCTTGTTTTGGTCCCCATTCAAACTTAATAGACTTACAGGTTAACTTTGTTAAGGGAATGGCTATTCTAGAAAAATCTCGGATAAATCGTCTATAATAACCGGCCAATCCTAGAAAACTTCTAACCTCTGTTGGTGACTCAGGGACTTTCCATTTAGTAATTGCGTTAATCTTTGTGGGATCCACATGAATTCCTTCATGGTTAACTAAATGTCCAAGAAATTTCACTTCTTCAAACCAGAATTCGCATTTCGAAAATTTAGCGTAAAGCTTTTCTTTTCTTAGCAATTTTAGAAGTGCATGCAGATGCGCTACATGTTCCTATTTACTTTTGGAGTAAATGAGAATATCATCTATAAAGAAAATTATGAATTTATCCAAATATGGCTTACATATTCGGTTCATCATGTCCATAAATGCGGCTGGGGCATCGGTTAAACCAAATGGCATGACAGTAAATTCATAATGGCCATACCTTGTCCTAAAAGCAGACTTAGGAATGTCCTCTTCCTGTACCTTTAATTGATGATATCCTGAGCGTAAGTCGATCTTAGAAAAGAATCGAGCTCCTTGTATTTGATCAAACAAATCATCGATTCTTGGTAATGGGTACCGATTTTTAATCGTGACCTTATTCAATTCACGGTAATCAATGCACATACGCATTGACCCGTCTTTCTTTTTGACGAATAAGATCGGTGCTCCCCACGGCGATGAACTTGGCTGTATGAATCCTTTTTCCAACAGCTCGTCTAACTGTTTCTTTAGCTCTTGCATTTCTGCGGGTGCCAAACGGTAAGGTGCTTTGGCAATCGGCACTGTTCCTGGTAACAGATGAATTCTGAATTCGACTTCTCTGTCAAGTGGTAATCCTGGTAATTCTTCTGGGAATACATCTGAAAATTGAGATACTACGGGGATATCTTTTAATTCTTTTCCTTTAGTTTGAATGATTATAGAAATCATATACACTAGTGACCCTTTTCTTGCACAACTTGTTGTTTTCATCACAGAGATGAATTTTGTAGATCTAGTTGGCTTATCTCCTTTAATTGTGATCCTTTCACCCTTTGGTGTACTTGTATCGACTTTTGATCACATAGAATACTGGCTTTATTGGCTACTAACCAATCCATTCCTAATACAATGTCAAATCCTGCCAGATTCATTGGATAAAGATTTGCAATAAACTTTAGATTTAAAAATTCTATTCTTGCTCCCTGTAAGATTCAGTAATCTTAATGGTTTCTCCATTTGCTGTCTCCACTAGACACTCTTATTGAAGTTTAGTTAATGGTTGGTTGAGAAGTTTGCAAAATGAAGTATTAATAAAACTTTGGTTCGCACCAGAGTCAAATAATACTTTAGCAAAAATATTATTAACTAAAAACGTACCGAAAATCACATCCGGGATCATCTTTCCTTCTTCGGATGTCAAAACAAATGCTCTAGCATTCTTAGTAGTCTTGTTGTTCATGGCTAGAGCAAGTTTCGGACAATTCAGCTTGACATGCCCCTTTTCTCCACAGTTGAAGTATACTCCATTACTTGGTTTCTTCCTACATTCTTCCTCCTTGTTTCCTGGTATCTTGCAGTAGTTGCAGTAGGTGGAGCATTTTCCTGAATGCTTTTTCTTACAGGCTTTACAATAAGGTGTAGAGGTAGAACCTATGTTTTCGCCACGGTTGGAATTACCGTAGCGAAATTCCTGGGTAAGCTTTTGAGCTAGGTTCCTCCTCTGGTTTTCTTCTTGTGTACGTACCAGTTCATCTGTCAATGTATTAGCTAGTTCTACTGTTTCTTCTATAGTTTGTGGTCTAGCAGCCTTCACTACATGTCTAATTTCACTGATTAATCCCCAGATGTAACGAGAGATTAACACTGGTTCTGGTGATGCTAGGGTTGGCACTATTCTAGCATATTCAAAGAACGTAGTAGTGTAACCCTTGCTGTCTACTCCAGTCATTCTAAGGTTTAAGAATTTATTAGCTATCTGCTCCTTTTCATTAGGAGGACATAATTTCCTTTCAACCATATTTTTAAACTCAATCCATTCCATATTATAGACTCTATCACTTCTTCTAGACTGGAGAAAAGTGTTCCACCATTCCAGAGCTGCATTCTTAAATAAATTGGAAGCAAACATGATTTTGTCTTCTTTTGCGCACTTGCTTATTTTTAAGACAGCCTCAGTCTTTTCTAACCAGCGTAGAGCTGCAATGGCTCCTTCATTGCCTGAGAATTCTATTGGTTTACAAGACCAGAATTCTTTGTAAGAACAACCATAAGACATGGTTCTTCTTCTTTTTGGGATAGACAATTGGAGTAATGGTCCATTGTTTACGCTGTGACTGGGTTCAGTACGTGATTTCTTACTTCCACTATTACTTTTATTATTATTTTCTGCTTCCCTAACATTTTGGATGATAGCTGGCATAGCATCTCTAATTCCTTGGGTTACTATGTGTCGAATGACACTGTTATTTATCTGATTTTCATTATTCTAGTTTTCCCGATTTGCGTCGTTAGCCATCTGAATTTACAAACAATTTCCAATTATTAATATTCCAGAGCAATATTTAATGCCAATAATCACACAGCAACACATTGATCAAAATCGTCGTACATTGCGACATTTACCCTATTTTATATATTATGTGTCTATTACAAACCACAACTGGAAATTAAAATACAATACTAGTATGCATCAATAGCTATTGTCTATATATATTTATATATAGGACAAAGATCCGTTAGGAACCACCCTTTATTGCGAGAACCGCGAGAACTAATGTGAACACAACCAAAAATGTCTAAAAATAGCTAAAAAACACAAAAAAAAAATTTCAAATTTTTTATAATAAAATCACTACTTTTAGTAGCCAAATTTTTTTTTTAATTTTTTTAAATTTTTTTTTGCTACGAAAAGTAGCGATTTTAACATAAAAAATATTAAAAAAAATTTGATTTGTTTTTATTTTTTTAAGGTTTTTTGAGGGTTTAGTTTTTAGCATTTTAGCTTGGGGGGGGGGGTTTAGGTTTTTGGGGGGTGGGGGAGGGGGTTTAGGTTTTAGGGAGGGGGGGGGGGTTAGGTTTTTTTTAGGTGTTTTGGGGGGTTTAGTTTTTAGCATTTAGCTTGGGGGGGGGGGGGTAGGTTTTTTTAGCTATTTTAGGTTGTGTTTACATTGGTTCTCGCGGTTATCGCAATAAAGGTGGTTCTCGCATGAACCTTACCCTATATATATATATATTTTTTTCAAATCACACACTTATATATATTTATATTATTATTATTATTACTACTACTACTTAGTGGGGATCCATCCAAAATTGCATATTACACTCGTCATACTTCCAGACGAACCTCTCACCTATCTGTCTTATCCTTTCACTTTCATCTAACAACTCCTCACCAAACGTTCGGACTTCCTATATGTTTTCAATATTCATGGGTGGTGCGGGTGCTGATATTGGCTCAGGGCATTGGGGCATCGGCTCCTCCTGAGGGTATGAGTTCTCTAGAATCTCTCTGATATATTGGCCATTATCAAAATATGGGTCTAGAGGGTCCAAGTTGGGATAGGGTGCTACTAGGTTTTGTATGGGTTCCTCTATTAGGTAAAGTGGCTAGTAATCCCTGTGGTCATCAAACCATGGGTCATAGTCTGGAGGATGGGGTGCTGGAACTCAAGGGATTTCAGCCGGGTCAAAAGCAGGTACTGGAGGTTGGTCTACTAGGTTTAATTCAATTTCCATAGGTTGTGTGGGAAATAGTGGTAACGGCTGGGGTGCAATGAGCTGTTCTAGATTTGGGTCTGCAGCTGTGGTAGCTAATATGTGAAAATTAGCTAATCTCCTATTGAGTATCTCCTGGGTTTGAACATTCATTTCTCTATTGGCCGCTGCTAGGGCCCTCTGTTGCAATTTTTTCATTCTTTTTCTACGTTCATGAGCTCCTCTACTGAACCATCCTCTCTTCTTGGGAGGGAATGACTCTTCAGATTGTGCTTTGAATACGAAAATCCCTTCTTCGGTATCAGCCGAATACCCCGAGGGGGGTAGGCTGGGAAGAAGTTCCTTCGTCCTTAGGTGAACTAGACAGTTGACGGTAAGCGTCCGAAGGTCCTTGGTCACTGATACTGTAAACTAACAAATTGTCAAATAACACAAAATAATAATCTACACGTATGCATATAGTCTCATTGGTTATTTCCTAACAAAATTGACAATTTCAATGTCAGCAGAACATTTATGTGGCTTAATCAGTGGTTGTAGCTCTAATACCACCTTTTGTCGCAACCCCGACCCCTGCCCTCGGGAGGCGGGCGGCCGCGGCCTACTCAGAGATGGTGGTATTGGTGTTTATCATTATTTGGCAGCGGAAATTTCACCAGGACCGTAGTTAGGAAATATTTTATGAGAGTAAAACACCACATTTTATAATAATAAATATATTAGGACGAAGCCCAAGTTTTCATTACAAATAGGTTTATAGGATTAAATCCTATTTTATTGAAATAAAACATCTCTCTTTATTTAGGTAACTTTTATAGCCACTTTTCTAAGCCTTCAGTGCTGTCCAGCTGGCTTCTATTTGGCTTTCACATTTTGTTACCTGAAACGTGTTTAAAAACATTTTCTCAGTGGGAAATACTGGTGAGTGAATCCCAATTTAATCAAGAAAGGTTTTATCAGTATACAGTATTGAGGGCAATCCAACAATTACATTTGTTTACCATTCTACTTTAATTACCACCCACGGTACTGTCAACCCGACTTGTGGTCATGTTACTACTCACAGTGCAGTAACAAATTTTGTATACAAAACCCCAACATACCGAAGATAATTGGAGAATTTATAAATAATCAATCACTGTTAATCATAATGTAAAACATTTGAGGTTTTGTAAAAACAATTTGCAAAAAGGTTTACAAAAAGGAGATTACTCACATTGCTACTTTAGGGTTTTTCTTGGTGTTTTCCTGGTTATACTCTATTAATTACACAATGCACACGCGTTAGTATAATAACCCAATATTTACATTAATTATACCTTCCCCGGGACAGAACTCCAACGACTAAGTCGGGCAGAACCTCGACAGCCGTTAAGGAGCACTAGATCAATCGGGCAGCGTATCTAATACTTAACCGGGGGTTAAAATACTTACAACAAGGCAAAGCTTTGCTAATTTAGTGGGTATAATGCCCGGGTATAGTGTCTACTATTCAGAAATTGAGAGAGATTCATGAAATTTGAGCGATGGAAATGAACTGCCGATCGATATCATTTATAGGGCTGGAACAAGAGTTCCTCGCGCCCCGCGAAAGAGGCCGCAAGGGTCTTCGCGGCCCGCGAGCTAGGCAGCTAGGATTTTAGGGTTGCTCGGTCACGAATATAGGCTCGACAAGTGGCGACACACGGCACCTCAGGGATCCTTGAACTGTCGCGGCCCGTGTATGCCTTCTCTGGCTCTGTCGCTGCCTGCCAGGGATCATTAAAATTTGTTTTTATTTAATTTTTATAAAATTAAAGGTATTTAGGGCCAATTTCTCGTATACGGGGTGTATTTTAAGGCGTATAGGGATGTTATAAATATTTTTAGGGGTGTCGGAATACTTTAGGAGGGTTATTATATGTTATCTCAATTTATATATGATTTAATACTTATTGGCTCATTCATTTCAAAACCGATACACGATTCGCACGTCTCTCGCAATCAAAAACAAAAATAATTCTCGTGAACAAACTAAATTTATACTCTTTTATGCAAACATATGTGCTTATACTTTGTGAATGCTTATGATGTGAACCATACGTGATACATGAACACTTACATGCTTATACATGCAAAACTTTATTTTAAATTATGATCGAGTCTCATCCTTTCCTTCTCTTTCGAATCTCTAGATGTCTTCCCCAAACTCAGGCAAGAAGTTAAAGAAGTCGCGCTCAGGTTCGAAGAAAAACTCCAATGACACTGACTCCATCTCCAAGCAAGAACTAGTGGGTTTGATTGATGAACAAATGGCCGAGCAAATGGCCCGAGTCATACCCGATATCGTAAGCAAAATCCAACCCTCCGTTGAACATGGTTCTGTCGACTCAAAGATGGAAAAACCTAAGGTGACGTTCCTGTTTAAACAATTTTTGGCATGTAAACCCCTTGAGTTCACTGGCAAAGATGGTGCCACCGCCCTGCTGACATGGTTCGATGCTATCAAACTAACGTTCCTCCAAAGCGGTTGTCCTGACAACCTACGAACCCTAAATGCTACGGGGGTATTCCATTCGAGAGCCCTCGAATGGTGGACCTCCGAGCGCAATACGCGAGGAAACGACGTAGCCCACGCCTCGCCCTGGGTTGAATTGAAGAAACTTATGAGGGATGAGTTCTGTCCTCCTCACGAACTTAGGAAGCTGGAACATGAGTTCTGGAATCTAAAGCAAGTCGGGGATTTCAACGATGGCCTCACCGCTCGCTTCAAACAGCTCAGTATCCTATGCCCTGGCCAAGTTGATTCTATCGACAAAGCCATTACCAAATACATCCACTATCTCCCTACCTCGATCATGAACTTCATGGAGTCCGCCTCAAAAAAGACTCTCAAGGATACCTTTCATTTGGCAGCCCGCCATAATAACAACTACGTCATTCGTGGAACTTTTGAGAAGGTTCCATTGGAAAGCGCACACCAAGCTACCACTGACACCACCATCGAATCACCCAAACCACCATCCTCAAAGGGGAAAGGCAAGAAGCAGAGGGCTTCGAGCCAAAACTGAGCGGTTGTTACCCTACAAAACCCTAAACCTTTACAATCAATTCCTGCTACCTCAAACCCCGAGCTACAAAGGTGAAACTACACTGGGTCATATCCCAAGTGTAACAATTGCTCTTACCACCATCCCAACAACACCCCATGCCGCCAATGTGCGAACTGTAACAGGTTTGGGCATTTTGCCGATCAATGTCACAGTGGTCCAAAGCCTCCCCAAAACCATGCTATCATTGCAAACCCTGCCCCTAACCAAACTCAACCCCAACTCGCCACTATACGAGCATGCGTCAAGTGTGTCGATCTTAACTATCTCGCCAATGTTTTCCCCCAATGCAACCAACCACGGTAACAACAACAACAACAACACAACAACAACAACACAACAACAACAACAACAACAACAACAACAACCTCAACAGCAAGCTCGAGGCAGAGCTTTCGTCATCACGCTGCTCGGCGCAAAATGCTAACGATGTCATAACAAGTAAGTTTCTCATCAACCATGTCTATGCTTCTTGTTTATTTGATACTGGCGCGGATATGAGTTTTGTATCCATTGAATTCGAACATATACTTAAGTGTAAACACTCTATGTTGCCAAGATCATTCGCTGTCGAAGTCGCAAATGGTAAATCCGTCACTGTTGATTCTGTTCTTTCTAAGTGTTCTTTGAATCTCAACGATCATACGTTTTCGATTGACCTCATACCTATGCAACTGGGTAGTTTGTGACATCATAGTAGGCATGGATTGGATTAGGCGAGTTCATGCTGAAGTTGTTAGTTCCGATAAATTCATTCATCTTCCCTCTTCCAATGGTGATTCCTTGCACATCTATGTGAGAAACCTTCCAAAGGTCTCAAGCTTATGTCGTGTACTCAAGTAAACAAACACTTGCGTAAAGGTTCCTTCCCCTTTCTTGCCCACGTTGTGGAAAAGAAGGATAAGGGCTCGAGCATGAGTGATGTTCCTGTTGTTTGCGAATTTCTCAATGTCTTTCCTGATGATCTTCCTGGTCCACCACCTGCTCGTTCTTTTGACTTTCGCATCGATTTAGTACCTAGCGCTACGCCTGCCGCTAAGTCTCCCCTATGGCTTAGCACCATAGGAAATGCAAGAGCTATCAAGCTAACTTCAAGAGCTTCTTGATAAAGGCTTTATACACCCTAGTACTTCTCCTTGGGGCGCTCCCGTTTTATTCGTCAAGACGAAAGATGGATCATTTCAGATGTGTATTGACTATCGTGAGCTCAACAAGCTTACTGTCAAAAACCGATATCCTCTTTCCCGTATCGACGACCTCTTCGACCAATTACAAGATGCAACTTGCTTTTCTAAGATTGATCTCTGTTCTGGTTATCTTCAACTTTGAGTCCTCAAAAAAGATATACCCAAAACTGCTTTTCGTACGCGTTATGGTCATTATGAGTTCGTGGTCATGCCCTTTCGTTTGACCAACCCACCTGTAGTTTTCATGGATTTGATGAACCACATGTGGAAGGCTTATTTAGACCGTTTCATGATCATCTTCATCGACGATATTCTTATCTACTCAAAGACCCAAGAAGAGCACGCGCGACACTCGCGTCTTATCCTTCAGTTTTACGTGCTGAATGTCGTTATGCCAAATTCCTCCAAGTGTGAATTTTGGTAGAAAGAGGTTCAATTCCTTGGTCATACCGTCAATGAACTTGGTATTCACGTTGACCCTGCAAGATTCAAGCTGTGAAAAATTGGATTGCTCCTAATCCCCATCTAAAATTCATTCATTTCTTGTTCTAGCTGGTTACTATCATCGTTTCATTTCTAACTTTTTGAAGATCGCTGTTCCTCTTACCTCCTTGACTAAAAAAGATAAACCTTTTGTTTGGGGTCCTGAACAAGAGTAGTCTTTCCAAACGCTCAAGGACATGCTTTGCAATGCTCCTATCCTTACTCTTCCTGATGGTAATAATGACTTCGTCGTGTATTGTGATGCTTTGAACCTTGGTCTTGGTTTTGTCCTTATGCATCGAGACAAGGTTATCGCGTACGCGTCGAAGCAACTCAAAATACATGAGAAAAACTACACTACGCACGACCTTGAACTTGGTGCAGTTTTTTTTGCCTTGAAGATATGGCGACACTACCTTTATGGTACTAAGTGTGTGGTCTTCACTGACCATAAGAGCCTTCAGCACTCTTCAACCAAAAGGAACTGAACATGCGTCAATGCCGTTGCGTAGAGTTGTTAAACGACTATAACTGCGAAAGTCGCTGCCATCCAGGTAAGGCGAATGTCGTGGCTGACGTACTCAGTCATAAAACTCATGTCAAGGGTATTCGTTGTTTTCAACTCATCAACGATCTTCAAAACTGCATTCGTGAAGCACAATACGTGTCTGTTAACGAGGGTAACCTCTACGAGATGCAATGTGGTGCTGAAGAGCGTCTTGTAACCAAATCCAATGGTATTCTATATCATCTCCATTGCATCTGGATTCCTAATTGCGATAACCTTCGAGACCTTCTGATGAAGGAGGCACACAAATCTAGGTATTCTATTCATCCTGGTGCTGATAAGATGTACCACGATATGCGTGCGTCTATTGGTGGCCTGTAATGAAGAAATATATCGCCACCATCATTTTGAAATGTCTCACTGTTCCAAGGTTAAAGCTGAACATCAACGTCCCTTTGGCTTGCTCGAACAACAGAAATTCATGTATGGAGATGGGAGAGCATTGCAATGGACTTTATTACTAAGCCTACATCTTCTGGTCATGACAATATTTAGGTGATAATTGACCGATTGAACAAATCAGCTCACTTTCTCCCATTCGTGAAGTTATAAAGTCGAGAAATTGGCTCGTATCTACACGAATGAAGTCATCTGTTGTCATGGTATCCCATTGACATCATTTCTGATCGTGATGTTCACTTCACGTCTCGTCTTTGGCAAACATTTCAATCCGCTATGGGTACTCTTCTTAACCTTAGCACCGTTTTTCATTCTCAGCCTGACTGTCAAACCGAGTATACTATCCAAACTCCAGAGGATATGCTTCGTTCATGCGTAATCGATTTTGGTGGCAACTGGGATATGCACTTGCTTTGATCGAATTCTCATACAACAACAATTATCACGTGAGTATTCAAATGGCACCTTTCGAGGCATTGTATGGTCGTAAGTGTCATTCGCCCTATTTGTTGTCACGAGATCAGAGAAGCTCAATCACCGGTCTGAGCTTATACAAAGACGACGGACAAGATTTTACAGGTTTGAGACAACTTACTGAAAGCCAGGAGCCGACAAAAGAGTTACGCTGATAAAGGTCTTAAACCTTGGAATTCGAAGTGGGTGACTTTGTACTTCTCAAGGTCCTTGGAAGGGCGTAGTTCATTCTGGTATAAAAGGGAAACTCGCTCCTCACTAAGTAGGTCCTTTCAAGATTCTCGAAAGGATTGGCAAGGTAGCCTATCGACTGGACCTACCTCAAGAGCTCAACAACGTTCATCTACTTTCCACGTTTCAAAATTGAAGAAATGTCTAGCTGAAGAAGGACTTCAAGTTCCACTCGAAGATCTTCAATCAACGAGACTTTGCACTCTGTGGAGAAATCTGTCGAGATCATGGACCGAGGAGTCAAGCAATTAACGCGCAGTCGAATTCCTATCGTTAAGGTTCGGTGGGAAGGAAAACGTGGCGCTGAGTTTACTTGGGAACTCGAAAGTGATACGAAGATTAAGGTGCTGTTTGTTTTTTAAGAGGTTAAAATGTCTGCAGTCTGCGGACCACATCTGAAGACATCTGTTGAAGAAGAGGTGGACCAAACGTCTGCAGTCTACAAGAAGAAGACTGTTTGTTTTTTAACGTATGTAGACTTCTAAAATAAACTGGTGGTGGTGTACGGACAGTGGTGGTGGGTGGTGGTGGTGGATGGTGATGGTGGTAGACGGTGGTGGAAGGTGGTGGTGGGTGGTGGACGATGGTGGTGGTGGTGGTGGTGGTGGTGGAGATGGATGGTGGTGGGTGGTAGACGGTGGTGGTGATGAACGGTGGTGGTGGTGGTAGACGGTGGTGGGTGTTGGAGGACAGTGGTGGGTGGTGGACGGTGGTGGTGGTGGACGGTGGTGGTGGATGGTGGTGGTGGGGGTGATGAACGGTGGTGGGGGGGTGGACGGTGATGGTGGTAGACGGTGGTGGTGGTGGTGGACGGTGGTAGTGGGTGGACGTGTGGTGGGTGGATGGCGGTGGGGGTGGTGGTGAACGGTGGTGGTTGACGGTGGACGGTGTTGGAGAACAGTGGTGGATGGTGGACGTTGATGGGTGGTGGACGGTGATGGTGGTGATGTATGGTGGTGGGTTGGTGGGTGGGTGGATGGTGGAGGTGGTTGACGGTGGTGGTGGTGGTGGTGGATGGTGGTGGGTGGTGGTAGATGGTGGTGGGTGGTGGACGGTGGTGGTGGGTGGTGGTCGGTGAGGAGGGTGGTGGTGTTTAACCCTCTGCAGCCTTAGAAGTGGTTGGACCTAGTCTACACCAAGAAGACCTCGCACATACCTTTTTTTAATGAAACTTCTTCAGAAAAACAAACAGTCTGCGCGTGGCAATGTCTGCGTGTGGTCTGTGCCGCGCAGATAGAAGGGTTGCGCAGACCTTTTATGAAAAACAAACAACACCTAAGTATCTGCATCTGTTCATTGCATCTTCCTACATTTCGGGACGAAATTTCCTAAAGGAGGGAGATTGTACGCCTCGCTTTTTCATAACTATCCTTGTTTAGTAAGCTTGTATTGTAATTCTATTTCGGGAAACTTGTAACCTCTTGTAATAATTCTTCGTTCAAATCGTTGTAAACTCGAGGCATTGATCATAATAAAATGACTTATTTCATAAGAATTATACTTGGTTACTTATACGTGTTCACATATTCAAGCCATAGATACATTCGATACGTTATCGTAAATACAAGATTAAATGTTTTACACATGCTTATATTTGATTATACCTTCACGAGACTTGATTTCATACTTATACACTTGATTAATACCTAAATGCAAGTCTTATACACATAGTACCCTTAATATTATGATTATTATACTTATCATATGCTTGTTATACCTTAAAACATCATATACATGAAACAATAGGGACTAAACTTGACAAAAAATTAAGAATTTGCGCAGCCGAAGGCCGCCGCACCACGCGATAGCCATACCTTTTCCCGTCGCGGCCTGCCAAGGCTTCAAATCTGCAGAATATTGTTCCCAGCTCATGGATTGGGAAGTTTTGTGTTTTCTTGGTCTTAACTCTTACCTAATTGCATTAAATCACACCTAACTCAGCCTAATCCCTCCACTATATAATCCAACACTTCCGACACTCTTTTTCCACTTTACAAACCTCTTAATCACTTCAAAAACACTCTATAATTACTCTAATTTCCAGATTTTGGACAGAAAGTTCAAGGCATTTAAAGTGAGTTCTAGCTCACTTCTATAACCATTTCTTGCTCATTTCTTCTTCTTTAACACGTGGGTAACCTCTAGGAAGGTTTTCACAAGATTACCTTGGTAATCTAAGGTGAAGCCTCACCACATCTGAGGTCCAAAGTGCCTAAACTTTCTGTTTTGTTATTATATTCTTGTATGTTCATATCCTTGTTAATAACTTGGTGGAATCTTGTGCCCACCAAGCTCACAACCAAGTCTATGGTTGTGGGTTTGTGTTGAGGTGATTACCGTCAAAGTTATGAGTTCAAAACTCTTGTGTTTCTGTTTATATGTGACACCTGTGTCACTTCAACCATCAAACAAATGCCAAACCAATGAAATATTGTATTTCATACTTGGGATTTGTAAAAATATGTGTATCGTTTGCACATATCAACTCTTGTTCGATTTCAAGCTCTAAATCGCTTTCTGGAAGGTTATACGCGCACTAATGCGTAAATATAACCAATTTAATGCAACAAACACTCCGGAATAGTGAAATAGGCTTAACATACCTTAATTAACCTTTACATAACTTAGAACTAAGTTTTGAAGGCTTTGGTATGGCAAAATCTAGTTTAATCGCTTACAGGGACTAAAGTTGACAAACTGCGAAAGTATGCCAATTTGAACTGTAACAGACTTTCCGGAACATGACCATCAGTTAAACACACCTTAAATATCCTTCACATAGCTTAGAAATAGGCTTTGAGGGGTTCGGTGTGCTAAAATAAACTTTTGGGTCATTCAGGGACTAAAAGTGTCAAAAAGTGCACAAGTTTGCATTTTCGCGCATAACTCACGTTCTGAATACATCCGGACATCCAAAAATTTATGTAAGCACTAAAATATTTATTTTAGTGTTTGGCATGAGAAAAATCCGTTCGTTGCGTCATTTGGATCATTTTTCGCGCTTATGCGCATTCCATCGTAATTAACCGAACATCGCAACCGTACGGCTAAACGAACCGACATCCGAGATATTTTTGAACATGTTTTAAGTTCCCTATACTTTAACTTCATTTTTGAGCTTTGAAATGGGGTTAACGGGCCTTAAACGTGTCGAAAATGACCTTATTGCATAACAGGGACTGAAATGGTAAATCTGCCATTTTACATGCTTACGATGCGCAGGGGTTTTTCCCCTACGATGCGCAAGCCTTGGTCAGATGCAGCAACTCGATTTTCAGCAGCTGTTAGCAGCCTTTAACCCTTCCAAAAGCCAAGTACAAGTGTCAAAACCCTATGGTGAGTGCCAATGAGCCACCATAACTTTCCGACAAGTGTACGGGCTAGATCATTCCCTCTTCTACAAGAAACGATCCTAACGGTGGACCGAAAACTATAAATACCCAACCCATTTCACTTCATTTCTCACAAGAATCTGATCATTTGTGCTCTAAGTTGAAACCTTTGTTTCATACCTGAGCTATTTTGATCTAGATTAGCATTCGAGGACCCTTCGTAAGTGTTCCTTCGTTCTTTTATTGCTTTTCGAGTCCGAAAGTCAAACTTTGTTTGACTTTCTGCATTGACCAGTTTATGGTCGATGCGAAGTTCGTTTGAACTTCATAACGTGAGCGTGATCACGATGGTTATAGTCCCTAGTGACAATACCTACTGATTACCACGTTATCTAGGCTCAGTGACGAGCCGTAGTTTCGGTCAGAATACGTATTCTTGCGTATTTTGTAACCAAACTACTTATGGGTATCAAAACCGTTTGTTTTGATACCAAACCTGTTTTCTAAACTTAGGTAAGCATGTTTTAACATGCTTAGCTCGTCACTTTTAGTTTAGTGCTTATATAGGGTCGTAAGGTAAGCGATCTAAACAATCGCTTATACTTTCGAACCCGACCCGTTTGGTCGATCATTAGGATCCGACCAAGAACATTAGGTGACCATAGTATATAGGGAATAACCTTCCGAGGTTATACCTTATGGTCGCTGCGTTTAAGTAGTTGTATGATAGGTAGTTTATATGCCTTAGGTAAATTACCAAAATGCCCTTTTTATGCATAATTGATGTTTAAGCATATGTAACGTAACTTTTGACATCTAAACTGATTTGACAACAATATTAGACATGTTAAGGCATATTCTACTTGTCGTAGGACTAGTTAGGCGGTCCAAACGCGTTTTACGCGAACGACGCGTTAAAGTAGCATAAGCTTACTAAACGGGTCGTAATGGGTCGTAAGCACTTAGGTTAGGTTTCATTTTAGAATGTAGGCTTTGTTAAACCATATTACACGAGTCTCCATACTCGCTTGGTTTACGAACCCTCATTCTATCCAATCTTCCGATTTAGGTCCGGATTATTAACATAGTTACCTATATTAGGTACCGTTTGAGTCCGTGATCTCTAGCATTGCTTGGTGGTTATCTTAGGACTTCTGAGCAATCTCAAGTGAGTACATAGACCCCTTTTTTACTATTTTCCAAACGTTTTGGGGTGAAACACATGTGCCTACGTGTTACTTTCATGCTTTCCTGTTTTCACATCATATACCGACTATGTTTGTTAGTACATTATAGTACATGATTTCATTACATTTCATGCTATGTATGTCCATTGTGTGCATACTTAGTACATTGTTTTACATTACATTTCTGCTATGTATGTTGACTGATAGCATGCTGGCACATTGATTTACAAGACTTTTCTGCTTTGTATGTTAACTTAGCATACTTAGTACATTGTTTTCATATGACATGTATACAACTGTTATGACATTTGGTTTGTTTAAACTATACTATACATATTCTTTTGATAACCCATTTTTACATGGTTATCCGACTGTCGCAAGGCTTGGATGTATGAATTTTCACAATACCGCATAAATGTCTAATATCAGTATAGCATACATTTACTACACAAAGCATAACTTCGATTTAAACCAAGTTTTACTTCAATACTTTGTTTTGTGCATTTCACCTATGGTTTAGTTGATGCATTTCACTAGCCATACATATCATTTTGGTTACACATTACATGATTTACATTTGACAAATAAACATTTTCAACATGGGTTATACGTTGCATGATTTACATCTTGACATAAACATTTTGGTATATTATTCAATACATTTGACAATTGGTTTAAACATAGACATCTTACATTGGTGGTTTGGTTTGATTAAGTGATTAAGTAACGATACGTGTGTAATATGATACAAGCATGGTGGATACGCCGCTGGTACTTCCTATACATAAGTGTTTGTATGGTATTACCTATCGTAGCGTTATTTGAATCATTTCAATTAGAGACATATAACATATTATACAAATAACATACTTTTCACAAGACATTTTTTTACAAATAACTTATCTTATACAAACTCATTTTACATGGTTATTCATTTAACCATACATTATTCTCTTATTTATACATATCATCTGATCTTATCGTTTTTCAAATGATTTACCAAACAAAGCAAATTACAAGGTTCATGACTAAACATTTTCTCAAACATAAGTCATGAAACCTATTTTCACAAAACCTATGTATCTCACAGGCATTTTTATGCTGACGTACCTATTTTCACATGTGTTTTTCAGGAGCTGTTGCATAAGATGATCAAGATACACATAGGCAGACTTGGGCTTTAGTGACAATAAAAGATGCAAGACTAGTTAATTATGTTGTATTCCTTTGTTTGTTAAGACATTGTAACACTTTTAATCAATAAAATGAAACTTCAATTGCCATGGATTTGAAACAATTAATTCTGTTACAACACTCCCCGATGTTTCCGCCACGTTTTGTATGTTCTACGTGGTCGGGGTGTGACAGAAAAGTTGGTATCAGAGCCAATGGTTATAGGGAATTAGGTTATTAGTAATGCTTTGACCTAGTCTATAACCTTCTTAGGACCCTAACGCGAGTTTACTTGCATTTAGTCATAAAACAATATCGTCACCTATCCTTAGGCGATGACCACAACAAGAACATAAATTTCAAAACCGTTTTGAAAACTAATCATCTGTTCTAGGATGATTGATTACTAGGTTTTGAACCCTCTATTGTAAGGTTTTGAACCCTCTGTTATAAGGTTTTGAACCCTCTGTTATAAGGTTTTGAACCCCTATGAATTTTCATAAATCTCGTCAAGGTTTTGGGTTTTAAATAATGTGAACACGTGCAAACTGGAAGGGTGAATGCCTGTATTCTGGGTTTTCTGTCTAGGCAAGCACTTCGTATACATCTCATCAGACGCGAGACCAGTTGTGCTTACCTGGGAATTCTTGGGATGAGTGTTCACTTATAGGCGAGCATGTCTTCGCGATACATTATTTTTTTGACTCATCTACTTTGAGTAGTCACTGTGTGTCGTTTGTTGCTTTGTAGTAACAAACAAATGACCACTATCCTTGCTTTCATCAGATTTGTTTCATCTCATTCTTTTCGTCTAATTCTCTCACTCGTTTCCTTTCATGTTTCCTCTTTTAGAATGCCTCCTCGACGCGAGAACCAGATAGCGACTGCCGAACTGGCAGAAATTATTGCACAGCAAATGGCTGCTCAATTCCTAAACCTCTTTCCTCAATGGAATCAAGCCAACAACAACAACAATGGTCCATGCAATTTCAAGAGTTTTAACTCGGCGAAACCACTCAAGTTTAGTGGTTCTGAGGGAGCGACTGGGCTTCTTCAATGGTTCGAGAGCATTGAGAATACTTTCCGCCACGTGCAGTGTCCTGACAATCGCAAGGTCGATTTTGCTTCGAGTGTGTTCCAGAAGAGAGCCCTTACGTGGTGGAACGGGGTTATGAGAGATCGTGGTGCAGAAGTTGCTCTAGCACAGACATGGGCTGAACTTAGGGCCCTTATGATGAAGGAATTCTGTCCTCGTCACGAGATCAGGGCTTTGGAAAGGGAATTCGACAATCTTGAGCAAGACAGCGGTGAGCATCGAGCCTACACGGACCGTTATGAGGAGTTGAGTCTGTTATGCCCAAACATGGTCACGCCTTTGGATAAGGCAATAGAAAAGTACATTGATGGCCTCTCTGACTCAATACAAGACATTGTGACTGGCAGCAACCCTACTACAGTTAGACAGGCCATTGAGCTATCTGCAACCTTGACTGAATCAAAGATCAGGAAAGGTAAACTTTTCCGGAAAGGTGACAAGAAACCGGTCGAGAAATCGAACCCAATCGAGGAATCAAAGACCATGGATGAACAGACTGGATCCCCTAAGAAGTCAAAGAAGCGAAAGGCTTCTCAGAACTTCGCCATGGTTACTCACAATGATCAAGCCGTCCCCAACCAACCAGCTCAACCCCCTGCTAGGAAGCCATACAATGGAACTGCACCCTTGTGCAACC
The DNA here is from genome assembly GCA_030545235.1 of Helianthus tuberosus. Classification (NCBI taxonomy): domain Eukaryota; kingdom Viridiplantae; phylum Streptophyta; class Magnoliopsida; order Asterales; family Asteraceae; genus Helianthus; species Helianthus tuberosus. The sequence continues at coordinate 19,113 of JARYGA010027765.1, forward strand.
AATGTAGCCTCCATCATCATGCCAATGTAAAGTGCCGCAAATGCCAAACTTGTGGGCTTATAGGCCATACAGCAAGAGAATGCCCAGCTGCAGCTGCACCAAACCAAGCTGGCAACAATACCGCTCAAGGTCGTTTGCTACCATGTTCTTGCTTCAACTGTGGCGAGATGGGTCATTTCCGAAGAAATTTCCCAAAACTTGCTAATGCAAATCCAGCACAGGGATGAGCATCTGACCGAATGGAAGACAACGCTGTTTAGAAATAATCAATCCTTATGTATTATTTTCTTTAGTTGTCAAGGTCCAAGAAACAGTTGTTATCGTTGTTTATAAATAAATCTTTTATATACATTGCAATGTATTTATGTGGTTGCATGTATAAACAACATATCCCTTACAATACCGACAATCAAGGAACCGTATTCCTTGAAGAACAAACTACCCCCAAAATTTTCCCATTCTATGATCTCTTGCGTTTTCCACGAAATTCCTAAGTACCCGTTTCATCCAAGTATACGAAGTACAAGGCGCAAGTTACACACGGGACGAATACCCAAAGTACCACTATAAATCCTTAATAGGGTACTTAAGGATATTTCCGTAAATCCTAAAATTATTGTGTTCCTTTATTTGAATATTACGTTTCTTTGAAAACAAAATCGAATTTTTGGGAGATCTTCCTATCTCTTCAGATAGATCCCAGAGGACATTGAAGTCCATGGACTGGTTTCCATATCTGTTCTCAATCGATAACAAATTAATAACAAATTAATAACCAATTTAAACAACTATGTGATTATGTGCTTATGAACATTACAAGACAAACTGTGCAGACTGTGCAAGGAATTACGTAATTATGGATGCATACATAATTATGGAATTTAGTGCACAGAAACCACAGCAAGCCTTGTCATGTGCCTAGAAGTTAACTCTATTCATTTCCGTTTCTGAGGAAGCACCCGTTGAAAATGACTCCGTTCGTTCATTTTCGTTTCTGAAGATTTGTCCGTTGAGGAAATGAATATCCGTTTGTCTATCATTTTCATTTCCATTTCTGAGGAAGCACCCGTTGAAAATGACTCCGTTTGTTCATTTTCGTTTCTGAAGATTTGTCCGTTGAGGAAATGAATATCCGTTTGTCTATCATTTTCATTTCCATTTCTGAGGAAGCACCCGTTGAAAATGACTCCGTTCGTTCATTTTCGTTTCTGAAGATTTGTCCGTTGAGTAAATGAATATCCGTTTGTCTATCATTTTCATTTCCATTTCTGAGGAAGCACCCGTTGAAAATGACTCCGTTTGTTCATTTTCATTTCTGAAGATTTGTCCATTGAGGAAATGAATATCCGTTTGTCTATCATTTTCATTTCCATTTCTGAGGAAGCACCCGTTGAAAATGACTCTGTTTGTTCATTTCCGTTTCTGAAGATTTGTCCGTTGAGGAAATGAATATCCGTTTGTTTCTCCTTTTCATTTCCATTTCTGATGAAACACCCGTTGAAAATGACTCCGTAAGTTCATTTTACGTTTCTGAAGATTGCCCGTTGAGGAAATGAATCCCCGTTTGTTTATTCCTTCATTTCCGCTTCTGAAGAATACTCGTTGAGGAAAATGACTCCGTCTATTCATTTTCATTCTGAAGAATGCCCGTTAAGGAAATGAAAGGATTATGCCTTACATATCTCTGGTGGTTATTTGACACAAAGTCACAAATAGACTCCTACGAATAAATTTCGGGACGAAATTTCCTAAAGTAGGGGAGACTGTGACACCTGTGTCACTTCAACCATCAAACAAATGCCAAACCAATGAAATATTGTATTTCATACTTGGGATTTGTAAAAATATGTGTATCGTTTGCACATATCAACTCTTGTTCGATTTCAAGCTCTAAATCGCTTTCTGGAAGGTTATACGCGCACTAATGCGTAAATATAACCAGTTTAATGCAACAAACACTCCGGAATAGTGAAATAGGCTTAACATACCTTAAGTAACCTTTACATAACTTAGAAATAAGTTTTGAAGGCTTTGGTATAGCAAAATCTAGTTTAATCGCTTACAGGGACTAAAGTTGACAAACTGCGAAAGTATGCCAATTTGAACTGTAACAGACTTTCCGGAACATGACCATAAGTTAAACACACCTTAAATATCCTTTACATAGCTTAGAAATAGGCTTTGAGGGGTTCGGTGTGCTAAAATAAACTTTTGGGTCATTCAGGGACTAAAAGTGTCAAAAAGTGCACAAGTTTGCATTTTCGCGCATAACTCACGTTCTGAATACATCCGGACATCCAAAAATTTATGTAAGCACTAAAATATTTTATTTTAGTGTTTGGCATGAGAAAAATCCGTTCGTTGCGTCATTTGGATCATTTCTCGCGCTTATGCGCATTCCATCGTAATTAACCGAACATCGCAACCGTACGGCTAAACGAACCGACATCCGAGATATTTTTGAACATGTTTTAAGTTCCCTATACTTTAACTTCATTTTTGAGCTTTGAAATGAGGTTAACGGGCCTTAAACGTGTCGAAAATGACCTTATTGCATAACAGGGACTGAAATGGTAAATCTGCCATTTTACATGCTTACGATGCGCAGGGGTTTTTCCCCTACGATGCGCAAGCCTTGGTCAGATGCAGCAACTCGATTTTCAGCAGCTGTTAGCAGCCTTTAACCCTTCCAAAATCCAAGTACAAGTGTCAAAACCCTATGGTGAGTGCCAATGAGCCACCACAACTTTCCGACAAGTGTACGGGCTAGATCATTCCCTCTTCTCCAAGAAACGATCCTAACGGTGGACCGAAAACTATAAATACCCAACCCATTTCACTTCATTTCTCACAAGAATCTGATCATTTGTGCTCTAAGTTGAAACCTTTGTTTCATACCTGAGCTATTTTGATCTAGATTAGCATTCGGGGACCCTTCGTAAGTGTTCCTTCGTTCTTTTATTGCTTTTCGAGTCCGAAAGTCAAACTTTGTTTGACTTTCTGCATTGACCAGTTTATGGTCGATGCAAAGTTCGTTTGAACTTCATAACGTGAGCGTGATCACGATGGTTATAGTCCCTAGTGACTATACCTACTGATTACCACGTTATCTAGGCTCAGTGACGAGCCGTAGTTTCGGTCAGAATACGTATTCTTGCGTATTTTGTAACCAAACTACTTATGGGTATCAAAACCGTTTGTTTTGATACCAAACCTGTTTTCTAAACTTAGTTAAGCATGTTTTAACATGCTTAGCTCGTCACTTTAAGTTTAGTGCTTATATAGGGTCGTAAGGTAAGCGATCTAAACAATCGCTTATACTTTCGAACCCGACCCGTTTGGTCGATCATTAGGATCCGACCAAGCACATTAGGTGACCATAGTATATAGGGAATAACCTTCCGAGGTTATACCTTATGGTCGCTGCGTTTAAGTATTTGTATGATAGGTAGTTTATATGCCTTAGGTAAATTACCAAAATGCCTTTTTTATGCATAATTGATGTTTAAGCATATGTAACGTAACTTTTGACATCTAAACTGATTTGACAACAATATTAGACATGTTAAGGCATATTCTACTTGTCGTAGGACTAGTTAGGCGGTCCAAACGCGTTTTACGCGAACGACGCGTTAAAGTAGCATAAGCTTCCTAAACGGGTCGTAATAGGTCGTAAGCACTTAGGTTAGGTTTCATTTTAGAATGTAGGCTTTGTTAAACCATATTACATGAGTCTCCATACTCGCTTGGTTTACGAACCCTCATTCTATCCAATCTTCCGATTTAGGTCCGGATTATTAACATAGTTACCTATATTAGGTACCGTTTGAGTCCGTGATCTCTAGCATTGCTTGGTGGTTATCTTAGGACTTCTGAGCAATCTCAAGTGAGTACATAGACCCCTCTTTTACTGTTTTCCAAACGTTTTGGGGTGAAACACATGTGCCTACTTGTTACTTTCATGCTTTCCTGTTTTCACATCATATACCGACTATGTTTGTTAGTACATTATAGTACATGATTTCATTACATTTCATGCTATGTATGTCCATTGTGTGCATACTTAGTACATTGTTTTACATTACATTTCTGCTATGTATGTTGACTGATAGCATGCTGGCACATTGATTTACAAGACTTTTCTGCTTTGTATGTTAACTTAGCATACTTAGTACATTGTTTTCATATGACATGTATACAACTGTTATGACATTTGGTTTGTTTAAACTATACTATACATATTCTTTTGATAACCCATTTTTACATGGTTATCCGACTGTCGCAAGGCTTGGATGTATGAATTTTCACAATACCGCATAAATGTCTAATATCAGTATAGCATACATTTACTACACAAAGCATAACTTCGATTTAAACCAACTTTTACTTCAATACTTTGTTTTGTGCATTTCACCTATGGTTTAGTTGATGCATTTCACTAGCCATACATATCATTTTGGTTACACATTACATGATTTACATTTGATAAATAAACATTTTCAACATGGGTTATACGTTGCATGATTTACATCTTGACATAAACATTTTGGTATATTATTCAATACATTTGACAATTGGTTTAAACATAGACATCTTACATTGGTGGTTTGGTTTGATTAAGTGATTAAGTAACGATACGTGTGTAATATGATACAAGCATGGTGGATACGCCGCTGGTACTTCCTATACATAAGTGTTTGTATGGTATTACCTATCGTAGCGTTATTTGAATCATTTCAATTAGAGACATATAACATATTATACAAATAACATACTTTTCACAAGACATTTTTTTACAAATAACTTATCTTATACAAACTCATTTTACATGGTTATTCATTTAACCATACATTATTCTCTTATTTATACATATCATCTGATCTTATCGTTTTTCAAATGATTTACCAAACAAAGCAAATTACAAGGTTCATGACTAAACATTTTCTCAAACATAAGTCATGAAACCTATTTTCACAAAACCTATGTATCTCACAGGCATTTTTATGCTGACGTACCTATTTTCACATGTGTTTTTCAGGAGCTGTTGCATAAGATGATCAAGATACACATAGGCAGACTTGGGCTTTAGTGACAATAAAAGATGCAAGACTAGTTAATTATGTTGTATTCCTTTGTTTGTTAAGACATTGTAACACTTTTAATCAATAAAATGAAACTTCAATTGCCATGGATTTGAAACAATTAATTCTGTTACAACACTCCCCGATGTTTCCGCCACGTTTTGTATGTTCTACGTGGTCGGGGTGTGACATTATACATGACCAAATTAAGTGATAAAAGCAAGCACAAGTCATCATCTTTCATATGATGAACTTGTGACTTGTGAAGTGTGAACAATGGGAGCTTAGGCTTTCCAAACTAGTTCCACTCCTTCATTTTGAGCCTTGTGTATGAACACTCAAGTGACATACTAGTATCAAAGTACCTTAGCCCCGTCTAGCCTCCCAAACTTAGTTAATTCTTTTCACGATGTGTTGGCACACCCGGGTTAGAGAGTACTTGGTCACTTGAGCTTATGATAGTTAGGTTTATTTCTTGTTATTCATGACCCTCCGAACCATCCTTGTGATGGTTTGTGTAGTGGTGAACCATATAATGAGGTTTTAACCTCCATGCTTGACATATATGATGCTACATGATTATCTATTATTGGACTTAGTCTAGGTTAATATTATTACCATATAAATACATATAACTATGTAAAACAAGGCTGAATTTGTGATGCTAATCAACCTATGATTAACCATTACAAACTTAGGCTATTATATCTATGATCTAAGGTTCTCTTTGATGATTCTAATGGGGCATTTGGGTCCCATGAAACCACATCACATTGTGTCATAAACGAGTAATTAGAACTAGATATTACTTTTGTACACATACTTTTTGATGCTTTAAATTCCAAACCCGAATCTTCCATTCTAAATCCGTTAACATACACACATTCATTTACCCTTGTAGGGTGACCTCGATGTTCCATCCTCAAACCTACAACTCTTCACGGGATTATAAAGTTTGAAGCTTTGCAAAACCGGGAGTACGCTTGACCCTTTTTCGCTTTAACGCACTTTTGGGTGTAACATGTTAACTTGTCAAATACACAAATCACACAAACATATTTATTCACTCAATCCACCATACATGCTATTTGTTATGCTTAGGTTTCGTGATAGAATACATACATGCCATTTGTTATTAACTTAGCTAGCCCAACTTAACATATATAGCGCTATAGGAGTAGCACGCCGCCCGTCGGGGTATTGTTAAGCTTATTATACATAAACGGTCTCGTTCACTTTTGTGGCAAGGGATGCACATTATTCTCATGGACACTCGCGTTTGACGTTTAGTTATGTATGCTAGTTTAACATTGTATTCAAAATTGCCATGTTGGATTTGAGATATTCTTTAATACTTATGCGATGTATCTAAAACTTGTGTACTCGCCAATGCTTTTGTGTTAAACTATACTTTTAACATGTTGCATGTTGATGACGATGATGATTCATGTAACACCCCGACCGCGTAATACAACAAACCGCTGCGCAAACGTCGGGGGGCCATGTCACAGAATCATTGTTTCACAACACATGGTATTTGAAGTTTTGTTTTATTTCGTTAACTGACTCATTGTTTTGATATAAACCAATAAATACAACAATTGTCTTTCAAGTTTTAAGTCACTAAAGTCCGTGTCCATCCTATGTGAAGCAAAAAATCCACAATCGTCACATAATAGAACCTGAAACATATGTGAAAATAAAACGTCATCATAAAAATGTATGTGAGTAACATAGGTTTCATGAATTAGATTCATGGCTTTGGATAACATAATAAAAAGATTTTATGTTTACAAAAATAGCCATGAATCCTTGTAAAAATTTTTGTATCCAAAATGCTTTGTTTTGATAAAAAGGTTTGTAGTATATACAAAATATACTTCGGTTTTGAAATAATAGGATAAGTAGTATATCAAAATATACTTTAGTTTTGCAATAGTAGGGTAAGTAGTATATCAAAATATACTTTAGTTTTGAAATAATAGATTTGGTAGTATATCAAAAGTATACTTTGGTTTAGGAATGAAAGCATCGGTAGTATATCAAATTATACTTTGGTTTGAAAATAGCATATTAAACTATGCTTTGGTTTTAGAATTAATATAATCGGTAGTATATCAAACGATACTTTGGATTGAAAATAGCATATCAAACTATGCCTTGGTTTGCAAATAGCATATCAAGTTATGATTTGGTTTGAAAATAGCATATCAAACTATGCTTTGGTAGTACATCAAAATATACTTTGGTTTAGGAAGTAACAAAGTCGGTAGTATATCAAACTATACTTTGGTAAACAATATCACATTGGGAGCATATCAAACTATGCTTTGGAAGTATATCAAACTATACTTTAGTAAACAGTATCACATTAGGAGCATATCAAACTATGCTTTGGAAGTATATCGAAATATACTTAAATTGTGATTTGGCAGTATATCAAACTATACTTTAGTTGTCACACCCCGACCGCGTAAAACAACAAATCGCGGCGGAATCGTCGGGGAGTGTTCTAACAGAATCATTGTTTCAAAACACATGGAAATTTGAAGTTTTGTTTTATTAAACATTAAACGTTTACATCATCTTGAAATCTAAACAAACAAGTTAAACATAGTCTATCATTGTTATTAAGTCACTAAGGCCTCATCCAGTCCTATGTGAGCATGCATCCTAGCAATCAACATCATTCAACAACACCTGAAACATATGTAAAAACAAAGTCAGCAAAGAAATGCTGGCGAGCACATAGGTTTATGAGAGTGTCGGAATCATGGCTAGTTTACATGTTGCAATACTTAATTAAAAACCTTGTTTTGAAAAGTATAGTATTGCGACATAATTAACCAACTCAAATCAAGTTGGTTATAATTTATAAAATTGCGTAGCCATGATTCTTAACCCAAAACATTTATTTAATTAAATCAAATTGTAAAACATCTCGTAAAAACTCGTTAATAAAACTCGTATGGTTTATATTATTCAGAAAACATCATTGTGTGACATCGTTTTAGAATCGTTTACCCAAGTGAACTAAATAACGCCACGGTATGTAATATGATGAAAACACTTATATATAAGAAGTACCAGCTGCGTATCTACCATGTTTTCATCACATTACACCCGTCTCGTTATCTAAACACTAACCAAAACCAATCGTTTAACTCGTTAAAAATCGCTTCAGTCGTTTAAATCATTCTCGTTTTAAATTGTGAAAACTACTTTTGGTCGTCTCGCTAATAACATCCAAACCTTCGCGACTCGACTATCTCGCTTCTCGCATTAATAAATCACCAAAGGGTAAATTAACAATCACAGATTCAGTCGTTACCCACCTAACCCACACATAACCATGGGTGCAGTCTGATAACAGGATTTGTCAGATCCTATGGTACCATAACCTAATACTGGTCGGTTCAGCCAAAACTAATGAATGTTATTCGTTATGTAAATACAACCAACAAGTTTGTTCACTTTATTGAAATCGTTATTAATTTAATATAAACCATTTTAACCATTTTCGAAACCATCGTTAAAACATCGAAATTATTTAACACATATGAATCACCCCAAAACATTTGAAAATAGTAAAATAGGGAACTATGTACTCACATGAATTGCAAAGTATCCTCAATTAAAAGAACTTCAACAAACTCAAGCAAACCAGAGAAATCAAGCAGCACTTAGTAATCGAATCACTAGATAAATAATCAACACCTAAATCGGAAGATCAGACAGAATGAGGTCTTGTAAACCAAATCAGTGTTGGAACTCATGTGATATGGTTTAGCAAAGCCTACATTCTAAATCGGAACCTAACCTAAGTGCTTTCGACCCATTACGACCCATTAAGGTAGGTTACGCTACTTTAACGCGTCGTTCGCGCAAATGCATGTTCGAGATGTCTAACTAGTCCTATGACAAGTATTATATGCCTAAACATGTTTAAATATGTTGCATAATCAGTTATGTGACAAAAGTTTTGGTTACATATGCTTAAAGTTCAATTATGCATGAAAAGGGCGTTTTGGTCATTTTACCTAAGGCATATAAACTACCTATCATATAACTACATAAACTAAGTGACCATAAGGTATAACCTCAGAAGGTTATTCCCTATACAACTATGGTCACTAAACATGCTTGGTCGGATCCTAATGATCGACCAAACGGGTCTAGTTCGAAAGTCTAAGCGGTTGCCAAGACCGCTTGACTTACGACTCTGCACAAGCACTAAACTAAAAGTGACGAGCTAAACATGTTAAAACATGTTTAGTTAAGTTAGAAAACAGGTTTTGATATCAAAACATAGTGTTTTGATACCCAAGAGTAGTTTGGTTACAAAATACGCATGAATACGCATTTTGGCCGAAACTACGATTCGTCACTTCGCCTAGTCAACATGGTAATCAGTAGGTATAGTCACACGGGACTATAACCATCGTGATTACGCTCTCATTTCGAAGTTCAACGAACTTCGTGTTGACCAACTCGTGGTCAAAGCAGAAAGTTAAACACTGTTTGACTTTCGTGCTAAAAACGCATAAAAACACGAAAGAATACTTACAAAGGGTCCACGCTAGGAAGTTTGATCCAGGTTTGCTCAGGTATGAAGTGTTTAAACCTTAACTTAGAAAAAAAATGAATCAAGTGTGAGTTGAAGTGAATGAAAGCATGGGTATTTATAGATTTTGGAGAACCGTTAGGATCGTTCCTCACAAAACGTGCCTTAATCTAGACCTTACATATGGGCACATGGTTTTCAAAACCATGGGAATACTTAAAACCATCAAATTCCAGCCCATAGAGTGCAAAACCTTGGGTTAAAACCATCAAATCCTCAAAAATGGACCAAGTTCAATGTATCTGCCAGAAATTTCAAAAATGGTCCCTGCACTTGTAAAACTTGATTTTTTGGCACTTTTAAGCCCCGTTAACCCCATTTCAAGGCTCTAAAATAAAGTTAAAGTATAGGGAACTTGAAATGTGCTAAAAAATATATCGGATGTCGGTTCGTTTGGTCGTACGGTTGCGTTGTTCGGTTAATTACGACAAAAATCGTAACGAACGCAAAAACGATCCAAATTACACGACGAATGGAATTTTATCATGTCAATCGCTAAAATAAAATATTTAATGATTACATAAATTTTTGGATGTCCGGATATATTCAGAACGTAAGATATGCGCGAAAATGCAAACTTATGCACTTTTTGACGCTTTTAGTCCCTATTGATCAATAAAGTTTATTTTAGCATACCGGACCCCTCAAAGCCTATTTCTAAGCTATGTAAAGGATATTTAGGGTATGTTTAACTTATGATCAAATTCCGGAATGTTCGTTACTATACAAATCGGTATAGTTTCGAAGTTTGACACAAATAGTCCCTGCGATCGAACAAACTTGATTTCAACACACCAAACCATCCAAAACTTATTTATAAGTTATGTGGAGGTTATTTAAGGTATGTTAAGCCTATGTCACTGTTCTGGAGTGTTTTTCGTATTAAACTGATTACGTTTACGCACCAGTTCGCGTATAACGTTCTAGAAAGCGATTTAGAGCTCGAAATTGAACGAGAATTGATATGTGTAAAGGATACACATATTTATACAAATCCCAAGTATGAAACACAATATTTAATTGGTTTGGTATTTGTTTGATGGCCGTGGAGGCACAGATGTCACAGTCTCCCCTACTTCCGAAAATTTTGTGACAACCCTAACCTTTGAGGTCAGTAACGTCTAACTCTCTAATCTAATTTCTTATTATTTCCCCTTCGATGTGTTATACGTTCTGCATTCTTTTGTTGGTTTTGTTTTGGGCCACAAGTCGTTGGGCCATATTAACAACCTTTGTGATACACCTCACCCCGGCCTGGGCCCGAACGAACATGAACTGGGCCCAAACTGCTCCAAATGGACTTTGATCAATTGGGCCCGGTTGTGATTTAACACAATGTGTTAGGGGTCGGCCCACTTATGGAAACATTGGTTTTATATTTGATGTGCACGGAACTACTTGAAAATCTCCAATTGCAACATAACAATCCTATTTCATTTGATCTTTACATTTTCTTATTATATTTTAAATAGTCTCATCGATGCATTGCAATTTTGATAGTGGGCATGTAGATAAATGTAACTTGGTTAGGAAATATAAACATTGATAATCTTATAATGGAAACTTGTCAACTGCCACATTTTCGTTAGATGTGCGACAGCCCAAGTGGATGGGCCTGAGCCCACTTCGGCTAAGAATGTGAACCACCCAAAATCCTCACATTATATGATACGTAATATGCTTTTTTTTAGATAAAACTTGAAACACAAACCAAATCAAAACCCTACCCATCCTGTGATTTACGAAGGCAGTAGATACCCCCCCCCCCACTCGTGAGATACCATCCCGTTAATCAAAGACCTGGTTAGTGATTCCATACCATGTTAGCTATGATTTGATTATTCTTTATTTGCTTATTCATGATTGACTTGTGATGAAAATTGTTGCACAACTTTGTCTAAGTTATTATATATGGAATCTTTATTTTAATCTGTTTATTATGATTAGTTATTTCTTGATGTAGTATGATTTTAATAGGAAGTAGTAATATAAGTCAGCATGGTTTGATAATGGATTGGTTAATCTAATTGTTATGGCTCGATTGTTGTATTAATAGGAGAGGGTTTCATATACATATGAGTAGTGATTTATTTGTTAATTAGATTGCAAGATTTATTGTTAATTGATCACTGTTATGAACATTATACACATGATTTGGGACTTTTTGTTTGGACCGAACATTTCAACAGATTACATGTATACATTGTTTGGGCTGATAATTGATTAAGTAAATTATTAGAATTATTGGTTGGGCCGCATATAAATGTTGGACACACACACATACATATAGATTGATTATTGGTTTGGGACTTACATTTTGATTGTGGGCTGCATACATATATGTATTGGACTTACAAACAAATCGATTGGGCCACATATGTTTTGATAGCCATAAGAGCCGCATGACTGATTATGTTTGAGACCGGGCCTGAAGTCCAGCTGAGTTGCGTGATGTTCTAGGCTATGTTAGTGGGCCGCATGGAAGGTTGGGCTGGGCACGGGTTTAACTAGGCCGCACACGATTACCGTACACACACACCCATTAAGGTTGGGCTATTGGTTTTGGGCCAGCAATGTTGGACAGACAATGAATGTTTAGAATGTTGTAATTTTGATGCATACATGCTTTATTTTTGGGGCATATATGTTTAATAGCTGGATTGAAGGGTGTACTAGCAGATTATGTATGTATGCACACAACATGCTTGAGTGATTACCTGTTAAGTATTTGGTTGGTGCCCTAGGTGGATGAATAAACTGTCGTGAATTGGATTACATGTGTGTGTTACGTGAGCAATGAATATGCTTGATGTGAAACTTGAATGCGTTAATTAGTTGTACGCAAAATGCATGAAAAACTGACTGTTATTTGTAACCCTTTTAGGACGTGTTTGTTCAACTGTTAATCAAGTAAACAATCTTACCGAGCAAACCTAAGGTGAGTTCATTACTTTTGAGCATGCGTCTCGGTGGTTGGGACAGTCAGTGGGTATCCCGGGGAGGGATAGGTCTTTTGGGTAAAACTGGGATGTTGGATAATATTCTCACCCTATCATTCTTAAGTCCCATCTTTTGTTACCGGGGAGGTAACGGGGTATTAGTTGGTAGCGCTACTTAGGTTTGGCACCCTCACACCGTACCGGGGAGGACGGTTGTGAACTAATTACCCAGTCGGGCCCAGTGCTTTGATAGGAGCACTGGGGAAAGGGCAAAACATACATCAGGAGCCGTCTTGTTCAGTATTGATATATTATCAACATTACTTACGGAATTAAATACAATGGACTAACTAAATACTTGGTAACCAACGTTTTCGTAAAACTATGAACTCACCAGCCTTGTCTGACACACTTGTTACATGCTCGCAGGTCGTTAGGTATTTTGGATTTGGGAACTTGCTGTCTGGAGTAGCTGGAGTAGTCATGGGACGATTGGAGGGATTTACGTGATTGGATTTTGATACTATACATTGGTTTTAAACAGTTTGACTTTGATTTATTATTTGCTTCCGTTGAACACTTTGGTTTTCACTTAAACTTGTGATGGTATTTTTATTAATAACTGAGAACTTTATTTGAAACATGTATGGGTTCAATGTAATTAGTGGCTCATTGTTGGTACGTCACACGCCTACCAGGGACACTCCCTAGGTGGTAATTTGGGGGTGTGAAAAATTTCGTCCCGAAATATATTTAGAGGAAACTTGTGAGATCTCGAAACATGAAGTCGAAAAGATAAAACAACACTGGTTAGGGTTCTGAACTTCTAGTAACTTTAATAACATTATGCTTGCAATGTAAGAGGGTCACTTATATACAAGTATATGAAGCGCCATTGGTGCGTCCACCGTACCTCCATTACATTGTTCACGTTTCTTTATTGTTGCCACTATAGGTTCTTACACATGATAAATCTTATTGGGGTTCATGTGCACTGAATCTCATAATTATGTACGCGTCCATAATTACATAATTCCTTGCATAGTTCGCACAGTGCATTTTATAATGTGTAGGGGAAAACCAAATGAACAAACCTGTGATGAGTGTGACTAGACCATCCTAGGGTCTTTTTTAATTAAACCAATAAATGATCTTTTTAAATAGACCACCAAGGAGTCTTTCCAGCTATATCATCACATGCCATTCTTAACCAGATTCTGAATCAATCTTTTTAAGCAGACCACTCAAGGGGTCTCTTTCGAATCTTGAATGGTACTATATAACCCAAGGGTCTTAACTACCACGTAGAAGCCCATTAAGGATTTAAGGTAGTACCTTTGGATATCCTACTATGAATCCCTCATGGAAGATTCTATGAGGATTTGGATAATGAAAAATCGGATCACACAAAAACATAAAAGAAAACACATATTCACATAATCACATAATCGTTTAACTTGATCTTTAATTTGTTATCTTTGGACACGGTGTTTAAAGCACACCAGGAATCAAATCCGCGGATTTCATTTGGCATTTAAACATTTTCAAGAATCTAACTATGAAGGTAGGAAGATCTTAATAGGAATTCGGCTTGTCTTTATTGAATTGTAATGTACGTATTAGGGCGTACAAGGAATCCAATCAAGGGCTCCGATTTGAGCGATAAAATTCCACAAGGATCTAATTGTGAAGATAAGAAGATCCCATATAGATTTTGGAATTTGAAGAGCGGGAGACGCTTCGAAACCTTGCACTAGACGTGCTTAAGTCGATACACGAGGTAGAATGCTTATGAAGTTGAGGTGCTAGATATGCCAAGGCGACATATGAAGCAGAATTTGAAGGTTGGGTAATATGAGCAGAATGCTTTTCGAAAACTATGCATGGGGTTCTTTTTAGAAATGTGTTTAATGTTTTTGAAATCCTAAATAATACTTTTGAAATCATGAAGTAGGTGTATGTTTATAAAATATTTTAAAATCATGCGAGATAAATTTTGAAATTATAAGGGTTTTGAAAACATGAATAATGCTTTTTCAAAATCATGCACTTGATATATTAAGTAAATATACTGTGTTAAAAATCGTTTTCAAACTATATGAAATATTTTGAAATCATGAAGGTTGTTTTGAAAACTTATACTATGTATATTGTTATGAAAAACCAGAATGAAATGATATGAGATTGAAGAAAGGTATCCTTGTTATCTAACCAAGGATTTAAAGTGATTACTCAAGATATCACTTATTTTCTGTACCTCTTCTCTTAGAATTAAACGAGCACTTAGAATTTTCGAGGAGATCATGAGCGATCATATGAACGAGAGAATTACAAATATGGTTCTTTGGTGTAGGTATCGTAGGGGTATGCCATACACATATGCAACTACATTCGGAGCAGATTAAAGATATCTTGGATATCAAATCACCTTCAAATATGAAGGGCGTTCAACTGTTAACAAGGCGAGTGGCAGCATTGAATAGATTTATTTCAAGATCCTCAGAAAAGTGCAAGGAATTTTATGATATCCTGAAGAAGAAGAAGAATAAGAAGTTTGAATGGGGAGCAAAGCATGAAGCAGCCTTGCAGGATTTGAAGCAGTATCTTTCAACTGCACCCCTATTGATGAAGCCTGAGCATGGTGAACCATTATCCCTGTATCTTGCGATATCTGGGAATGCAGTAAGTGATGTCCTTGTAAAGGATCATGAAGGTCAGCAGTATCCCGTTTATTGTGTTAGCAAAAGTTTATTAGATGCTGAAACTATATATTCCCATTTAGAGAAACTGATTTTAGCCCTAGTTATGGCGTCAACAAAACTTAGACATTATTTTGAAACACATAGTATTCATGTTAAAACCAACTATCCGGTTAAAAACATGCTTAGGAAACCCGAGATGTCAGGTAGGATGGCTAAATGGTCAGTGAAATTAAGTACCTTTGATCTAGTATATGAACCTAGAAATGCCATAAAGTCTCAGGCTTTAGCTGACTTTGTGGCTGATTTCAGTAGTGATATTCAAAATGAAGTAGACCTAGAAGTACAATAGCTAGGAGAATATTTAGAATCCTGGACGCTATATACTGATGGTGCATCTAATATAAGAGGTGTAGGTTTGGGTATACTACTAAAATCGCCACAGGGGGACATATCACCCCAGGCTATTAGATGTGAGTTCCTTGCCACTAATAATGAGGCAGAATATGAAGCTTTAATTGCAGGATTAGAATTGGCTAAAAGTATGAATATCAGGAGTTTGCAAGTATATGTTGATTCTTTGTTAATCACTAATCATTTTAATGGAACCTATGCAGTCAAAGGTGAGAAGTTAATCGAGTATCTCGAAATTCTCAAAAAATTAGCAGGATATTTCGATATTTTTACACTTGAACAGGTACCAAGAGGGGATAATGCTGAAGCTGATGCCTTGGCAAATCTAGGATCATCTGTCAGGATACCGGAAGGAACCCGAATACCAATATTACATATCATGTATCCTGCGACGGATCCTCAGGATAAGGAAGTACTAAGTGTTCAGGATCCTGATGCGTATCCTGAGAAGGATCCTAAGTCTTGGATGGCTCCAATCATAAGATATCTCAAGGAAGGACACATCCCAAAGGATGAGAATCCTAAGGCCTTTAGAATGAAGGTATCACGATTCTCTATTTTAAATAATGTCTTGTATAAGAAATCTCTTGCAGGACCATATCTGAGGTGCTTAGAGGATCCCGAAACCAAGGAAGTGCTTCAGGATATACACGAAGGGGATTGTGGTAAACATACTGGGGGCAGGTCGTTGTTCTCAAAGGCATTAAGAACAGGATATTATTGGCCGATAATGAGGAAAGATGCTGCAGAATATGCTTGAAGATGTGATGCATGTCAAAGACACAGTAATATATTACATCAGCCGGCCGAGCCACTTTATCCTATAGCTTCCCCTTGGCCATTCATGAAGTGGGGAATGGATATAGTAGGAAAACTGCCAAAGGCTCCAGGAGGAAAGGTCTTCATGCTGGCAATGACCGATTAGTTCTCTAAGTGGGTCGAAGCTGAAGCATTCGTTCAAGTTAGAGATCAGGAAGTGGTATCCTTCATAAAAAGGAATATCCTGACTAGGTCTGGAGTACCAGCTGAGATAATTTGTGACAATGGATCTCAGTTTATAAGTAAGAGGACTACTGACTTTTGCAAGAGTTGGGGAATCAAAATGATCACTTCCACCCCAGTACATCCTCAAGCAATTGGACAAGCAGAATCCTTAAACAAGATAATTGTCAACAACCTGAAAAAGAGACTAGGGGCTAAAAAAGGAAGATGGGCAGAAGAACTACCCTTTGTTTTGTGGGCTAATAGGACGACGGTGAAAAATGCAACTAGCCAAACCCCGTTTTCCTTGGTATTTGGAACAGAAGCAGTGATCCCGACAGAAATGGTAATACCTACAGTAAGATCCAACCTCCGGGATCCTGAGCAGAATCCTGAAGTCCTATGTGAGGAATTGGATACTGTTGATGAGACAAGAGACGCGGCAAGGCTAAGGATGACAACATATCAACAGAGGATATCTAAAGCATATAACAAGAATATAAGGACTAGAAGGTTCCAGGTCGAAGATTGGGTATTGAGAAAGGCTTTCCAGAATACTACTAACCCTGCTGATGGAAAGTTGGCTCCAAAATGGGAAGGACCCTATGAGATTGAATCAGAATCAGGAAAAGGAGCATACCGACTCAAGGATATGGAGGGGGATATGCTACCAAGATCCTGGAATGCTATACATCTAAAGCTCTATTTCAAGTGAGTTTGAAATTTAAATTATAACTCAGAATGGTATGGATTCTATCTCTTTTATTAAATTTAATATTATTTATTGTTTTGAACCCATTACTGACTTAAGCATCGGAGGGGTGTTAGCCAGGCTAACACCCACCTTAGCTTACAGCTGTTTTGCAGTATATGCTTTGGGATATAGCTCCAGGATATACATTCAGGATACTTCGAAAGATTAGAGGATTGGCCCCCTCTCTCACGTTTAAGGGATCCTGATCCCTTCACAGGTTTAAAGGTATTCACCTTTCTCTCGAATTGGGTTTAAACACCCCGCCTGGAGCGCAAGTTATCCAGGAATAGTTCAAGGTGGCGCGACCAGTTCATGTAAAAGTGGCTGACAATTTCATCACTGTTGGCTATATCCTGGATTCTCAAGGTATATGAGGATTGATCACACTCTCTCACGGAAGGGTATTTTCATACTCTCTAAGGTTTAAAGGTTATCACCTTTCTAAGTCTTGGAGTTTATACACTCCCGCCTGTAGCGCATGAAAATTTGGGATTTTCCCCAAGACACTAAGGATTTATCTCGAGTATGTTTTTGGGTTTTACCCCAGTAACACAAGAACTGTCCAAACAGTTAGAATTTGAATTCCAAAATTAACTAAGTGTTTGAAGGCTTTATACACAAGGGACATTCCTCCCAAGGAGATTGTGTAAGGCTCGAAGAATTAAACTCAAACCTGATGTACTAGGTATATCGGACTCGGGACATCTTGGTTGAAGAAGTTGCAAAAGGATTGAAGTTCAATACTAGGGTTACACTCTATTCCTGGTATGATCTTTCCTTTGTGAACCTTACATAAGCTGTCTAACTTTTGGAACTGTGTTTAAGGCTCAAATATCCTGATAAGGATATATCTTTAGGATATGTTCTCAAAATGTGTTTTTGGGATACGTTTCAGGATATTTGATTGGAATACTTGGGAAATAATACTTGGGTTGAAAATAAATACTCTGGTCAAATAAGTGTTATCAAAATGGATTTTTAAAAATAAACTATCTTTTATTCTTTGGAGACTTTGTCTAAATTGTTTGGATTTTGAGAAGTTCTATTTGACAAAAGTCTTCGTAGGATACCACTGAGTATATTGATCAGGATATTTTCAAAAAATAATTGCACAAATTTTGCAAAGCTAAAATTTAAACTAAGTAATGCATGACAAAAAATTAAAAGGCAACTGCAAGCAAGTCAAAAGATGATATTACTTAAAATAGACGATACTAGCCGATAACCAAAGGCTTCGTCCTAAAACCTAGGAACCATCCACCTTTGGTTATCAAATTGTTTTAATTCAAGGAAATAAAATTGTTCAGTCAAAGGTAACTCTCGAATTTAAGGGAAATAAGTTCTAGGAGGCAGCGCCTTCTTCGTTCGTGGCATTTTCGACAACATCCGTCTCAGGATCAGTTTGAACATCCCTCTCAGCACCAGTTGCTTTTTCAACCACCTTTGAAGATCCTTCAGCTGTAGATTTAACAGGATTGCTGCCAAGACTCCTCAGCTTTGTCTCCCAGGCATTGACGTCCCAAGAAGGGCATTCGAAGCCCAATGCCTTGGCTTCGTGGGCCATCTTTAGCCTGGCCTGGAGAAGGGAAGTAACGATGGAACTTTTAAGGCCTTCCCGGTAGCTGATCATATCCCGTTCATGTTAAGCATTGGCAGCGTCAAGATCGGCTTGGGCCTCAAGAGCGGCTTTGTTGAGGGCGGCCTGGTGTTCTTGGATCATAGCCTTGACCTTGTCCTCGTAATGCCGAGATTTGGCGGTTGCAATCAGGCCCTGATCAGAGATGGTGACCTCGGCTTTCTTCAACTTGGACTCGAGCGTCTTGTTGAGCCCACATGATTCCTGGTATAAATGAACCTGACGCTCGAGACCCTACAAAATAAGAGAACAGGTATTAGTCTTAATAAACATTTATAATTAGCATAAGGTGCAGGATATAGCTCAAGGATACTAACCTGGTTGAGAAAAGAAGTCATGAATCTGTGATTCTCATAGGGGAACGTATCAGAGATGGCAGGTGAGTCAGGCTCTTTTCTTTTGTGAGAACTTGAACTCCGGGGCTTAGTAGCTGGCGAAGGCTTGGGAATGGTGATGGCCTTGGAGCTGCTGGGCTTGGATGAGGCCGTGGCCTTGGGACTGGGCTCCTTCTTGATCTGGACGTTATCGGAATAACTGTCCAGCTCATCCAGGTCGAAAACCTCAGGGATCTTGGCTGGTGCTGCATAAGGGGAAAAGTCCTACATCCTTATTACTCTTTATTATATTATATTACACTAATCAGTCGTTTCCAAAGTAACTCTTACCAGACATTTCAGATGATGAATATTAACTGGAACTTGGGATGTGTGTGGTAAAACTCCTGTCACTTGTCGGTAACTGGTAAACTGCTTCGATTCTTTTTTCTGATTCCGTAGTAGGGGGAGCTACTTCCTTAAAGTTCACTGCAAAAAGATCAAATGAAAAGATATTAGCACAGGATAAAAGTCTAGAAGTGCATGGGGATATTCATGATCCTACCAGTGGTTAACCACTCCACCGGAAGACTAGCACCCTCATAGATGGAGTCTCGTTTGACGAAGAAGAACTTGCGTTGCCATCCATCCTCGTTTTTAGTGGCCTTAAGTATAAGGGGTTTGCTGGAAGTTGAAAAAGGCAAGAACCGACTGGAACCGTGTGATCGGAGGGGGTAAGCAATCGGCATATCCTCGATGCAGAGGTCGGGATAGTGAAGGTTTTTGATTTGGTTGAGCACGATCAATACTCTCCAAACCATGGGCATGGTTTGGGCAAAGGAAATACCAGTAGTTTGAAAGAATTGCATCATGAACTCAGGAAATGGATACCGAAGACCTAGCGAGAAAGGGTATGCCGGAAAACAGACCCAATCGGCAGAAGAAACATCTGATCGAATGGTCTAAAAATCGTGCCATCGGGGAACGCGCCGGAGGCTCGCAATGCCGTAATGTCTACGTTATCAAAAGCGCAGATCTCCTTCTCGGGATTTTTGGGAAGATTTTGCTGAACGAAGGAGTCCGATGATTCACTGGTTTGAGAGTGGACTCTAGTGGCCATTAGAGAAAGAATAAAATAAATAGGAAATGAGGAAGGGATGAGTGTTTACCTGGAGATTCTGTTAATGATATCTGGTTATCAAACAAGAAGAGAGAAGATATAGGGGCGTAATGGATATCCATCGAGTGGAAAGCGTGTTGGAAGTTACATAGTACTAGCTTGACCGTCATTTCAATTTAATAACCTCGATTCGTGAGATAAAGTTTTGAAATATATCCGTTGGATTGGTATACCAACAGATATATTTGGGGACAATTGTTATGGGCCATTTTCTGAACACATATCCTGACTAATATTCTGCTTTTGATTGTTTACTTGTGATCAGGATACCGGATCAGGATATTGGTAACATCCTGATGTGATATCCTGGTAATGACTCATATAACCACGTGCAGATTAGAAGGTGCGGGTCTCTAACGGTCAAGTGGACCTTTTCTCCTGAAGACTCGGGCAAACCAGTTATATGAGAGACGTTGAACCCGGAAGAAGTGGACTACAACGTTCACTTGAGGAATATTCGAAGCGTCCCGGTTTAGTAGGATAGTTAGTTGATTTCGTTTAACTATAAATAGATTGATCTGATCAGATTAAGTCACTCACTCTCTTTCGCACACTTTACTTTCTAATCACTAGCAATCACTACACACAAACACTTGTACTCAAATTACATTGTAACACCTAGTTGATCCGCATCATATCCTGCACTGTATCCTGATATTTGAAGCAATAGAAGAACAAGGCAGCTGCGATTGTTAGCTCCCGAGGTTTTGTGCCGGCGATCTAGATTGATCAAGGGCTTTCCTCGTACATCCTGTGTCACCCTTTACATTTTTGCTCATTGTTTGATCATAGATACAGCTCTATATCCTGAGCCGTATCCTGAAACTGTTTTTGCAAATAACCTAACTAGCATATTTTAAACACACATTTCTAGCACACTACCTCACTTAACTAATTTGATCACTTAATTACTTCGGTAATTTTTGACCAAAACAGTAGCTTCTTCTAATCGGCCAAATGCTCATCCGTGGGTCAGTTTTGCATTGAAAATCTCTGGGTATTTGCCCCTGACATAACCCTTTCGCCATAGGTGTAGCAAGTACTAGGAGGAAAATGAGCTTGTGCTGGATCTTCTTGTGCAGCAGTAGGATCTGCAACAGTTTTGCTTTGGATAGCAAAGCGGCACATATTAACCAGATGGCCCCATCGTCCACAGTTGAAACATTTTCGATATCTGAAACTGGCATAGTGGTGGAGGTTACACTGATTGCACCAAGGAGCAGTTTCCAATTACGGCTTCTTGGCCGGTGATGCTGCCACCTGGCTAGGTTCTACTTGATTTGGTGCAACGGCTACGGGATCCTTTGAAGCTTTACGCTTCTTTGACCTTTTCGAAGGCTCGGCTTCTACTTCCTTTGATGCTCCTTGGGTGGCTTCCTTGTTGAGATGAGACATGGCGACACCTAAATCAACAGACTTTAGGATTACTTCGCCTATTCGCTAGGCAAATTTGGGGGTTTGCTCGGATATTTGAGTGTCGCTGCGACGAAGAGACATTCTGGAGAAAATGAAAGACATAGGAGGAAACAAGTGAAATGTTATCAGAAAATCAAAACAGAATGACAACGCATAGAAATTGCAATCATTTGTTTGTTACCTAAGGCAAACAAATGAGACGGTGACTAATCAAAGTAAATGGGTCAATACAATGTATCACTGAAGACATACTCGCCTATAAGTGAACATTCACCCCAAGAAATCCCAGGTAAGAGTGACTGGTCCGATACTGCGGATTTGTACGAACACTCTAGCCTTAGACAGAAAATTCAGGGTACAGGCATTCACCCTTCCAGTTTGCCTGTGTTCACATTATAAGACCCAAACTTTGATGAGATTTTGAAAACTTAGAGGGTTCAAAACCTAGTAATCAATCATCCTAGAACAGATGATTAGTTTTCAAGGCAAATTTGAAATTTGTGTTCTTGTTGTGGTTGTCACCTAAGGATAAGTGACGGTATTGTTTTAAGATCTAAACACAAGAATCTTGTGTTAGGGTCCTAGGAAGGTTATAGACTAGGTCAAATCATTACTAATAACCTAATTCCCTATAACCATGAGCTCTGATACCAACTTTTCTATCACACCCCGACCGCGTAAAACAACAAATCGCGGCGGAATCGTCGGGGAGTGTTGTAACAGAAGCATTGTTTCAAAACACACGGAAATTTGAAGTTTCGTTTTATTAAACATTAAACGTTTACATCATCTTGAAATCTAAACAAACAAGTTAAACATAGTCTATCATTGTTATTAAGTCACTAAGGCCTCGTCCAGTCCTATGTGAGCATGCATCCTAACAATCAACATCATTCAACAACACCTGAAACATATGTAAAAACAAAGTCAGCAAAGAAATGCTGGCGAGCACATAGGTTTATAAGAGTGTCGGAATCATGGCTAGTTTACATGTTGCAATACTTAATTAAAAACCTTGTTTTGAAAATTATAGTATTGCGACATAATTAACCAACTCAAATCAAGTTGGTTATAATTTATAAAATCGCGTAGCCATGATTCTTAACCCAAAACATTTATTTAATTAAATCAAATTGTAAAACATATCGTAAAAACTCGTTAATAAAACTCGTATGGTTTATATTATTCAGAAAACATCATTGTGTGACATCGTTTCAGAATCGTTTACCCAAGTGAACTAAATAACGCCACGGTATGTAATATGATGAAAGCACTTATATATAAGAAGTACCAGCGGCGTATCTACCATGTTTTCATCACATTACACACGTCCCGTTATCTAAACACTAACCAAAACCAATCGTTTACCCAAATCATTTAACTCGTTAAAAATCGCTTCAGTCGTTTAAATCATTCTCGTTTTAAATTGTGAAAACTACTTTTGGTCGTCTCGCTAATAACATCCAAACCTTCGCGACTCGACTATCTTGCTTCTCGAATTAATAAACCACCAAAGGGTAAATTAACATTCACAGATTCAGTCGTTACCCACCTAACCCACACATAACCATGGGTGCAGTCTGATAACGGGATTTGTCAGACCCTATGGTACCATAACCTAATACTGGTCGGTTCAGCCAAAACTAATGAATATTATTCGTTATGTAAATACAATCAACAAGTTTGTTCACTTTATCGAAATCGT
>JARYGA010027766.1:0-22966 GCA_030545235.1 Helianthus tuberosus
AAACAAACCCGATTAATCCAACAATGGATGTATAAGACGTGTTTAATTCTATGTAATCACTAGGGAGGGCGGGTTTGGGACGTATTTAGGTAATCCCAATATTGAACCGGATTAGATAATTTGTTTCAGATTTGTTGGGTTTCTATCTGGAAATTACCCGTTGGGTATCAGGTATACCGAGTGTCGGGTAAACCCGTTAATTTGAAAATTACCCTCGGGTGTCTATCGGCTAACTACTAATCAATTATATTTATCATTATCACTACAAAAATATATCAAATAATGACAATGTATATAAATAAAATACAAAATGTATATATAAAATAGTCAAATACATAGATGACAAAAATATAGTGTATCCCAATAATTGATATATAAAAATATACACACAATTAAATTTAGTTTTCTTGTGTTTTTGTTTTTTCCCCTTTTCGTATTTAACCTTAATCTAACTAAATACTTTTTGTAAATTTTCCTAACTAAAGTTCAATAAAAAAAACAAATGAACGGAACACCATGTTTTGATAGCCTTTTCGACATATTACAACCGAACATTGGTACACTGATATTTGTTTTTATAATTTGTGATGGATGTATAAGATGTGTCGAACTTTTTATTGGGATTGTGACGACTTTATCTTTTGGATTTCTCCTACAACTGCTAAACAGAGTACCGGTATTATAACCATAACAATACCGTAACAAATCGAAGTGATACTAAAAGAATTTATGTAGCAATGTGCGTGTGAGTGTTACTGGTTTTAAAAAAAATGCTAAGTGGATAGCAAATAATGGATGGTACACCAGTGACTCACAAAATTATAACATGTTTGAAATAGGAGTAGATATTTACACCATCACCTGCGCATTAGTACAGTACGTCCATGTTTTTAGTCGTCTATTAATTTTGATCATACAGACATATAGTACAGTACGTCCATGTTTTTAGTCGTCTTGTGAAGTATTGCAAGTAGTG
The DNA here is from genome assembly GCA_030545235.1 of Helianthus tuberosus. Lineage (NCBI taxonomy): Eukaryota > Viridiplantae > Streptophyta > Magnoliopsida > Asterales > Asteraceae > Helianthus > Helianthus tuberosus. The sequence continues at coordinate 977 of JARYGA010027766.1, forward strand.
GTCAGAAAATAATTGAAGGTAGAAGGGGTATAGCAGAAAGGACAAGATGGCACCCGTGACTATCCAAAAGAGAAGACAAGTCGATCTGTATTTCACATTACAAAATGATTAATCATTTCAGTAGTATTATAATTATAAATTAATTATCATTTTTATATGGGAAAATAGCCAAAATGGCCAAGAATGGGTCAACTTTTCCAAATAGCCAACTGAAACGTCTCATAGAGACGTTTCACGGGGTTCCCACGCGTCTCAAAGACGTTTCCTCATCAGCCATCCACCGAAAGACACGTGTCCAATCCATCATTTTTTTTTTTTTTGAACAGTGTCCAATCCCATCGTACTCAGCTTTTGCTTTTTGTTGTCAGTCAAAGACGTTTCCTCCCCTTTCTCTCTCTACAAATCCACCCACCCCTCCCCTTTCTCTCTCTACAACCCCACCCCCACTCCCTTTCTCTCTCTATAAATCCACCTGCACCTTCTTTTCATGTTAACATCAAATATAAGTGCATTCTCTGTAGTTTGTGGAACTAATTACATGTTTTTTTTTTTTTGAATGGCGGTGGACTACAACAGACGATAGGACCCGCTACTATCCGCCGACAGGATAGTACCTTAGCCCCACTCTGGCCAGTGTGTTGTCTTAACAGGGCCCACAAAGGCATCAGAGTTTGGCATGGCATCCTCCGAGAAAGTCACGGAAAGTCATTGCCCCGGAAACCCGGAATAACCCAACACTATGCATGCATAGTGAGCCGCTAGAAAACTCGGACGCTCCTCCGACTCGAACCCACGACCTCCGGTCGAGTTTCCGAATCATCATAGTTGCTGGCCAACTGGGCTAGCCAGTTGGTTAACTAATTACATGTAAGTATCCCCAAAGTTGACTATTGCAAGTAGGTATCTAGGAGACGAGTATGGCTATCTGTCTGTATTAAAGTTTGACTTTGAAGAAGGGAACATCCAACACATCACTGTCGTCATCTTCAACATTAGTCGCCGGAAAACGATCATGGCCGGCGCCGGCCGGACTTCTCTCTGGTCGCCGGGTGACGACTGGCAGCCCCCCCTCCGATGATCTCCAGCGACGACAGGCGGAGCCGCCGCCTCTCACGACGGTGGCGGTGGTGGGATTTCTTGGTGGTGCCGGTGATGAGATCCGATGACGACCAAGACAGTGAGACAAATCGAGGAGAGATAGAGATCGGAGAGAGTTGGAAGAGAGAGAGGAAGAACGGCGGTGATGAGATCCGATGACGACCAGTCAACTTTTTCCCATCTTCGCCGGAAAACGAGCGGAACAGAAGACGTTTCACCTGAGACGTTTCAGTGTTCTGAGACGTTTCAGCACTTGTGGACACGTGGCTTTCGGTGGATGGCTGATGAGGAAACGTCTTTGAGACGCGTGGGAATTCGTGAAACGTCTCATAGAGACGTTTCAGTTGGCTAGTTTGGAAAAGTTGACCCATTCTTGGCCATTTTGGCTATTTTCCCTTTTTATATTCATGAATCAATATGTATGGTACGTGTATTAATTTTACCTATTCGGTACTGTATGGTATTGGCAGTCGTAGCAATTTTGACCTATTTGGCACTCACATGAAAGTGATACTCGTGCCGATTTTACCTATGCACTACCCGTATGAGTGCTGAAAAACAATAATAAAAACAAGGTGGCACCAAAACGAGTACCATACCAAAATAACCGTACCCATACCTTACCAATATATTCGGTACGGTATTTGGCACCAAATTTTGCTCAAATTCAGGTATTTTCGGCTGCAGTAGTATTGTTCCCTATTAAATAAATGTTTAAAAACTAAACGTTTTTGCCTGAATGCAGTCTCGAACTACAGACCTTGTGGTTAAAAGAACGACGCTCTCACACTGATCTATAGAACTACATGTTTATTCTTACAATTTAATAAGTATTAATAATCTTCATATAATTAAAAGAACAACGCTTTCCTAAAAGCCACCAGGCTTGCTGCAACAATCCGAAATCCTCGTGTGGAAAGGAGAATAAATATCTATGGACTTCATTACAAAATCACCTAGGACCTCTAGAGGTCATGACATTATATGTGTAATAGTCGATAGATTAACAGAGTCCGCACATTTCTTACCAATTCGCGAAAAAGATAGTACAACGAAACTAGCCGAATTATATCTTAGAGAGATTGTGGCACGTCATGGAGTATCTGTTCCAATAATCTAGACCGAGACGGTCGTTTTGTATCAAGAATTTGGCAATCATTTCAAAAGGCCTTTGGATCTCGTTTGGAACTAACCATGGCCTTTCACCCACAAACAGATGACCAAAGTGAACGGACCATCCAAACACTAGAAGATATTTTTCATGCTTGTGTGATGGATTTAGGTGAAAATTGGGATACTCACTTATCCTTAGTGGAGTTCTCATACAATAATAATTATCACACCAGCATTCAAGCTGCACCATTCAAATCCCTATATGGACGAAAATGCCGATCGTCGCCATGTCGGGCAGAAGTCAGTGACAAACAACTAATTGGTCCAGAATTATTCCAAAAGACTACCGACAAAATCTATCAAATTTGAGACCGTATCAAAGCAGCCCGAGACACACAAACAAGCTGCACGTACAAAAGACTCAAACCATTATCCGTTGAGATTGGAGATAAAGTCTTGTTTGAAGTCTCGCTTTGGAAGGGCGTAGCTGGAAGAACTCAGTAACATACACGACACATTTCATGTGTCAAATCTCAAGAAGAGTCCAACATAAGAAACGGATATCATCCCTGCGAATGAAATACACATCGACGACAAACTCCAATTCACCGAAGAACCTGTGGAGGCTATGGACTGGAAAGTCTAAAAAATAAGGAGAAGTCGTGTTAAACTAGTCAAAGTTCGTTGTAACTCACGACACGAACCAGAGTATACATGGGAATGTGATGACTAGATCAAGGAAAAATACCCCCACCTGTTCGAGAAGATTCTTGCAACGGACAACTCAACTTGAATTTCAGGACGAATTCCTTTAACGGGGGGAATATGTGACAAACGACAAAATTATCTGGTAATTCCGTACAACTTAATCACTATTTAACTATACAATTAAGTGCATTAGACTTAATTACGAAATGTTTGAGTATCATAAGTCTAGCAATATCAAGGAATGCATTTCAATTGCATATCACATGATTTTATTTGCCGCGTCGTGAAACATTGCAAACTATGTACAAAAACTGTTGGTAGGTTGTCCGGCTAGACTAGTCGTGTCAGCACGGCTCCGGTACTCACCTAAACAACAAGTATAGGACTTAGAATTAGGTCCAACATTAAAGTTATACCAAACCACAAGTGGTAAAACAGATATATACATGATAAGACTTCCCGAAAAATATATAAACATTTCATTAATCCGATCTGAGCCGTTAAAATGCTAATTTTCACTGAACCGATAACAATTTCAGCATTGTTTGTAATATATAAGATCAAATGATGACGTTAAACATCATGAACAATATCAAAGACATAAAATATATCATGAGGATATGCTAATCACAATTACCATACAAAATTTAATACCCAAAAAATGCACATTTGAATTAAAAACAAAATTTAAGAAATAAAAACAAAATTGTTATAGTGACAATCATAATATCTAACATTTTAAATGTGAACTTAAATAAACTATTTATATACTATCAATTTTTAACAATCTTGTGCATTAGTTGTTGTCTTGTTTGCTTTGAAAGTTGTACAATAGTATTTAGCATAGTATGGGATGATATATACAATGGGTTCTTAGTCTTATGCCATTTATATACTATTAATTTGTATACTATTAATTTGAAACATATGTGTGCATCTTTTGTTGTAAGTTGTGCTTAAATGGTTGTATCTTAATCAAATATAGGTTGTAAGTTGTGCTTAAGTGGTTGTACCTTAATCAAATAATAATGGTTTCATTACCTTACCAAATCCAATTTGTTTTGTATGCATGTATGGTTGTAAATTGTGCTTAAGTGGTTGTACCCTAATCAAATAATGGTTTAATTATCGTACTATATTCAATCGGTTTGATCCATTCAAAGTTGTGTTGTTTTATTTGTAAATTATTATTATTTATAATAATCTAATTAATTTAGCCAAAATCTTGTATAAATATAATTTGCAACATATTGATGCAATGGTTGTTGTAATGTATGCATTATGGTTTATATATTATATATAGATATAGATTACGATGAACCTGTCAAACGGGAAAAAATAGACGCGAGTTCATCGGAAAGCGCGAGTCCTAGATCAAATTAGTTATTTTGTTCTATATTTTATGTTTCGTTTTAATTTCTTCGCATTAACACCGCAACTTCAGTGTCGGTGGTCACTGACAGTAGTGTGGCATTAGTGCTCGCCCCCGCCGCAATGGGGGGGGGGGTACTTAATACTAGTTTACCTTATAATACATCATATTCTATCGTAAAATAGCATATATATATATATATATAGGGTATATAGTGTAAGTATCTATGGAAAACCCATTTAATCTAGAAAACTTAGGAAACCTGAATTGTGTGGTCAAGATTGATCCACATCATATCTTTAAACACATGTTAAAGGGCAAATTAGTCATTTGTTCAAGCCATCATTTCACCATCTTCCCCATCCCATCAAGTCATTTATTACCCATCATCTCATCACTTTTTTAAACCCAACATTATATACAGAACTTGCATCTCTTTCTTTCTTCTTTATCCCACATTCGTTTCTTCTTCCAAAACCCTAATACCTTTGCTTTCTCCCATCTTTCATGGCTGATTTTCATCCAACCATTTTCAAAATAATTCATTAGATATTAGAGAGAGAAACATCACCTTTTCATCAAAGCCACCATCAAAGCTACGAGATCTGAATATCGAAGATCAAAGCCACCAGATCTGAAGATCGAAGACACCATGTGTTCATGTACTCATCCCTTTCTTTTGAAGCCACCAGATCTGAAGATCGAAGCCACCAGATCTGAAGATCGAAGCAGGCTGAAATCGTTTGGTTGCATGAGTTTCTAGAGAGGGAAAATTATTGGAACACCAAGACCAAAAACACACACAAGTGTGCGAGTGAGAAGCAGGTCAGAAATCTTTTGGTTCATGGGTTTTAGAGAGAGAAAGTTGTTAGAGCACCAAGCACACACACACACACAATTGTGTGAGAGAGAAGCAGGTCAAAAATCATTTGGTTCATGGGTTTTAGTTAAGAGAAAAAGTTGTTAGAAGACAAAGAACATAATCACAAGTATGACATGGACTGGTTCCATGTCTTAATGTTATTTATTTGGTAAAAGTTGAATGATTTTGTGTGTGTATTAGTAAAATAGATTTGATAGTTTGTTGGGTATTTTTTTTTTGTTTTAAATGTATTAAAAAAATTTAGAATTGAGATAATGATTGTTGTTGTTGTTGTTTTTATATATTAGTTACCTTTAAAAAGTCCATAATCTAATCGTTGATGATCTCGTTTATTTTATAAAAAAAATTGTGTTTGGTTTGGTTGCTTGTTTGAGACTTTTGATCTGAACAGTAACTGTTTTTGTTAGTTTGGTTGCTTGTTTGGCGCTTTTGATCTGAATACTAACTGTTTTTTGTGTTATACTAGGCGGTAACACATGTATAGGCATGTTACATGTGTTACAACAAAAAGTTTACACATGTGTAACACGTAACACATGTTATACATTTTCATTACCTTTAGAAAGTCCATAATTTAATCGGATATCGGGTTTGTTTTACAAATAGAAATTCGTGTTTTTTACGGGCGTAATTTGCTACATATGTTACATTTCTATCAGCTACATTTATGTGAAGAGTATATTGATATTTTTTACGAAGATTAATGTTGACTTTCTAAATTGTTTGTACAGAGTATATTGATATTTTTACGAAGATTAATGCTAAAATTTCTAAACTGTTTGTCATATATGTTGTAACACGTGTTACACTGAGGGTTACATATGTTGCATACAGGGTGTTACATGTGTTACACCCAGTGGGCTAGACATGTATACACATGTTACATGTTGATGTTACCTGCGTTTATAGCCTCTTGTCTAACACATGAGTATACACTTGTTAATGTAATTAGGTTTTGTGGTTTTTTATTTACCAATTCAATATCTAACATATACAAGAAACATGTTTGTTAGCACATATGTTCTTTTTATTAAGTTTCATGAGAATGACAAGTGTTTATATGCAAATATAATATAACATGATGTAATATGACGTGTACCTATTTATCCATTTAATTTGTTACACTAGTCTCATATACTGCTAGTTACATATATTACTTATTTATCAATTGATGTGACGTTTTGGATGATGTAATGTTGTTACATATGTAATTTTACTAAGTTTAAACTAACACTGACGGAGCTGCACATATGTAACATATGTTTGTAACATATGTTACGCTAGAGGATAACACATGTATAGCCATATTACACATGTTACATATGGTTTTTACATGTGTTACACAAGTGGTTTTGACATGGTTTTTACACGTGTTTTTACATGTTTTTGTTAGTTTGGTTGCTTGTTTGGGGCTTTTGATCTGAATACCAACTGTTTTTTTGTGTTATACTAGGCGGTAATACATGTATAGGCATGTTACATGTGTTACAACAAAAAGTTTACACATGTGTAACATGTAACAGTAAAGATATCTTTTTTCATTGTTACTTGAAAAGATATCTTTTTTCATTGCTACTTGAAAAGATATCTTGTTTTGAAGTAACAGTAAAGATGTCTTTTTTCATTGTTACTTGAAAAGAATAGGTAGTTGTAACATGTGTTACACATTTTAAAATTGTCTATCTTTTTCAAATAACAACAGGCATTGTGACATGTATCTGGATAATGTAAAGGGTTCGAATAAGACTATGCATTTTATTTGGAGTTCTGACACTTGTTACATGTGTTACCCCCAACATGTAACATGATTTTGTGCTAACCGCCTACCCTCTTTTTTCCCAGGTACAACATGATTGGTGAAGCTCAGTATGTTCTTCGTTACTTAGTTTAACGTATGTACGTTTCATGTGAAACATAAACAATATCTCGCTCGTGTTTCAACATGTATTTTGGTTGTAATTTGACAATGGCATGGTTGCCCTTAACTTGTTTTACTAGCACTACAAGAAAATGAAGCTAATGCAACCATGATAAAAAGTTGCAATAGGCCTTGAAAAGGTTGCATTAGGCCTAATGTAACCTTTTATCAAAGGCTGCATTAGGTGAAGTTGCATTAGACCTAATGCAACCATTTTCTTAAATAATGCAACTTTTTTTGAAAGGGTTGCACTTGCTATTCAAATGCAACCTTTTTAAGATGTAACCTTTTTACATTCTAATGCAACTTTTATATTTTTATTTACAACTTTCTTAACACTCAAATGCAACCTTTGCTACCTCAAATGCAACTTTTGCTACTCTAAAATGCAACCATTTTTATAATTTTCAGTAGAAAATGCAACTTTTTTTTTATATCAAATGCAACATTTTTTAAAAGATTTTAGTTACAATATATGCAACTTTTTTAAAAGTCAAATGCAACTATATAACATCATTGTTTAAAATACTAAATTTTCTAGTAGATAATTCCACCAATGCAATAATAACATAAATATCTTATAGTTTAACATATGTCCAAACTAAAAAAACAACTTAATGAAAACAAATTTGTCGATTACAATGATAAGAAGCAACAAAAACTTTCTACTCATCTTGAAAATCTTGAAGTGCTTCAACGGGTAGCTTTTTCAAAATACTTTGTATCCTGGATTCCAAGTGTGCTTGTTGGCTGTGAAAATCTTTCTTCATAGCTTCTATCTCAGCTTTTTTTTCCTTTGATGATCATCTTCAATTTCTTTTCTCATTTCAAACAATTGGGTTTTTTCAACTTCAAGGCTTGCTTGTAATGATTCCATAAGCCCACCTGGAATCATGTATGGTTCTTCACCACCATCCATTTTTTTCAACATTTTTTTAGTAACACCCTTACCATAAAGTCGAAGGTAGCCATCATGCTCCTTGTTTATTATAACCGCAAAAGGAACCACCAAAGCACTTCCATCTTCAGGAGGTTTGTAATTTTTCATTTGTTCCTTTAAAAGAAAATAAGGAAATTATAAATTATAAAACAATAAAAAAAAATCAGCCAATAATAAACCAGACCAAACAACAACATAACCAAAACAATCAACTAACTTTTAAAAGTCAACACATAAAAGATTCTTCATTTAAAACCCTCATAACGAAAACTAGAAAGAACTTACAATTTCCGTTGCCGTATCGTCATATGTATCAAGATATGAACGTCCTTCGGTCCTTTTCTGTGTACGTTCAAACACTTTGGTTTAGCTAGGTAATTCCTTGTTTGGGTCGTCTTTTCTCTGTGTTCATGGTAACATACACTTATTAAAAAATCAGCATCTTGAACATTAGAAAACACTAATCACCAGCAACACCAAGACATATTACCATCTCTTCACGAATTCTAGCAAAACTTTATAGGCCGGCTGTTTGCATATTCTTTTGAGACATGCGAATTTTCTTAGCCCGCAAACAACGCTTCTGAAGACACATTAACATAAACGAATTAGCCAAGAACTCTAAATAACAAATAGGAATTAGCCAATAGACACATTAGCATGTGAATTTCCTTAGCCCATCTGCTTCTTCACACTTCCAAGTATTTGGAGGCTGACTCTTGAGTCCAACTTTTATATGGTTTTTCGTGATTTCACATGCTATAAATCTTGACTCGATTCCAGGAGGAACACGAATGGTAACATTGACCTCTTGCATAGACTGTACCAAATAATAAGTATCCATAGCTCGTTCGTTTCCTATAAAGGGAACTGCACATAAACTCGAATGCTATAAACAACTAGTTCTTGACAAAACAAAGTCCAATAAAAGTAAATAGTCAAATAATACAAGATGAATCCTTAAAACAATAATGATCTACATGTGCTTAAAATAGCTTAATTTTGTATGATGGAAAATACTAAAAGAATATACTCATCAACTACAGCTTAATCACAAGTCTGGCAGTCCATTACTTATCCTATTTGCCAATATAAAACACATACAAACAGTGTAATCTAGAACATCTTAAAAAGGGAAAAACAAAATAAGAGCCAATCATTTATCTATGAGTATTCCTATCAAACAAATAACCATCTACAACATAAAGAACCAATTGCAATCCAATTGGTGTATGATATACTTTTTGAAAAACATAAGTACACTATTAGTTCAAGAATTGCTAGTCTGCTATAAAAGAAGATAAAATATATAAATAAAACGATAATAAAATATACCTCACAAATTTGAAGATGAACCTCGAATCTAGATAACCGAAATCATAGGTTCTTCATTGTGAGCACACACAATTGTCTAGAAAAGTCAGACATTGTACCCTTATTCTTTGGTGCAGATTGACCAACTAAACTTGCACGAAAAGTAAGATGCAGATGTATATTTTATCTGCTCTTTGAGCATTATTTCTTCATGTGGTTTCAAACATGTAATATAATAGGTTATCATTAAAATACAAAACAGGGGTGAGCCTAAATGGAGACTCAAAGAAACCATTAAATGTTAGAGAGAAAGTTCGAGTGTAGAAGACATATCAGAGGTTTTTGGTATTAATTATGATGCATGGTTTAAGAAGGCACATCACCGTAGGGTACGCCTTCGTCTAAGTCACCCTCTGCAGAAATTGTAATATAGGCGAGTTTATAAAGATTCATGTCAGAACATATTAGACCATATTCAAGAAATGGGTGGTACCTGATGCCTTTTGGTATAAGTCCTAATGCCTTTTAGTGGAGGCTGTTTCATGGCTTGTGGCTATATGTTGTGCTCTCTTTTTGTATTTTGTTGGACTACCCAGTGTCTTGCTAGGAGGTTCTTTTCTTGTACCTGTTTGGATTCTTAGTTATTGTAGTTCAGCTTGTCTTTTTAACAACAACAAGAAGAAAAATAGCTTTTAAGACACAATTTTCAAATTTGATATAAATTTCATAAGATTTATTTAGAAAGTTAAATCAAATCTTAAAAACTGATACATAGTGGAAGCATCACATCTAATTATTAACATAGCCCATGTAGATGTAAATTTCAAGGGTATGATTAATCAATATATACTATATCATAAAATATGGATTTTGACTAGACAATAAACAATGATCTTCGCTAGTCACACATCAATTTGCAAAAAAAAAAAAACTATAAATGTCAAATTGATTATTCAGCCTAAATGCATACTAACTAGCCCTGTGGATTAGGTTCAAGAGTGAACACTAGTGTAGTTTGCGAACTGAGCGAACTAATCCTGGCCATACATATGTGTAGATCAATGGCAAGGATTTGATGATGAAATACACTAGTGTATATTACGATTTGATGATGAAATCCTAGCCATCCACATGTGTAAATCAATGGCCAAGATTTGTTCACTCAGTTCGCAAATACATTAGCGTTCACTCTAGAACCCCACCCTATATAAATAAAGAATACAAAAAAAAAAAAAAAAAACTGAATTAAGTTATTTTTGAAATCCCTATCTCTGTTCTTCAAATTAATTGTTTTAGCTTTCAATTTAGTAAACTACTTTCAACCCTAGTTTATTAGACTATCAATTAACCACTAGTCCAGTTAGGTATAAATCAATTTATTCGTATTAACCATCGAAATACATACATATTTTCACAAATCATATGACGAAGTAGTTAGAAGAGCAATCACACATTGTAGATCTCATACACCAATCAGTTATCAACTTTTAAACAAACGACTACATGTTCAAGCAAACTTCACAATGAAAAGATAAACTAATTTCAGAAGATAGAACACTAAATTTATTTAGAAATTGGGAATATCTTGTGCATAAACCCTAATACATCATCTGGCGAAATTAAAAAAAAAAATGCAATCCCAAAACCTAACTCTAACAATTCGGCAACATGCCATCAAGAAAAGAGATCGAGGAATAAGTTACCTCTCAGAGATAGGGTGCAGATTTCCTCAAACGCACCACCTATTGATGATAATTTTTGAAGACAAACACCAAATGAAGAACTAGGGTTAGGGCGTTGTTATGATATAAGAAATAAAAATTCAACATATGTAGAAATTAGATTCGTACATCAACTAGGGTTAGGGGCTTTGTTGATAATGTTTTGAAGAACACGAAACTTTGCTACTAGAATTATACAAGAGAGACAAGAGTGAGAGGGAAGGGAAAGTGAACGTGGGAAACTATTTTAGGGTGAAAGAGTGGGGCTAAGTTGGAGGGAACTAGTCTAATGACCAAAATTTTGTGGTAAATATGGTGAAATTTTTTAATTTTGATTACCTTTAAGAATTAGTGGCATAAATTAGTGAATTTTATGATAAGATTGGAAATGTTAATCAATAGCATGAAAAACTTAATGCCACTAAAAGTGTGTGGAAAGAAGATATGACATATGTAAAGTATTCTTAAAAAATCTAAGCAAAGTGTGTTAGAAAATATGAAATAAAACCTAAGTGCCTCTAAAAGTGTGTTAGAAAATATGAAATAAGCAAAGTGCTATTAAAAACCTTAATTAGTGGTACAAAAACAAAATGCCATTAAAAGTGTAGGTCACTAAATGACATTTTGTTTGTAGTGAAACTATATAATTCTTATGAGTTATAACATATTTAGCTTATGTGTTTTTAACGTTGAAAGTTAAAAGTCTCTAGTGTTGAATTCCGTGCATGTTTAAAACATAAATCTTTTTTATGCACGGAAACACACATGTGTGTACGAAACATGCATTTAAATTTTCACAAATGCAACCTTTTAAGAAAAAAGTTGCATTTTTTAGAATAATTTGCATCCTTTAAATAAAAAAGTTGCAAATTCAAAATAATTTTGCAACCTTTAATTAAGAAGATTGCATATTTACTATAACTTTGCAACCTTTTATTAGAAAGGTTGCATTAAATCTTCTAATGCAACCTTTATGTTCAACAAAGTTGCATTAGAGTCAAATGCAACTTATTTGAAAAAGGTTGCTTCTAAAAGGTTGCATTAGGCCTATTTTCTAGTAGTGTAGATGTGTGTATTCTTGTGTATGGTACCACTTTCATATGTTACCTTTACCACTTTTTATGTTTAACGACCTATTTTTGTTTTTTAAAAGGGTGCACCTCTGTAACCAATTCGGTAACCAATCAAACCATCATGTATTACTTATGTTACACACTTCTTTTATGTGATTACTTCGATTATATTAGATGAAAATGATTCCCATGTGTTGCATTTACTTTTGTAACGTGTGTTACAAATCACATGTACTAGCATGTTTGGATGTATACATGTTACATATACTAAGTATTTTATATACACCAAGTGTGTTTCATACACACATGTAACATGCGTATGCCTTTGTGGTGCATATACTCATGTTACATGTATACGTATGTTATTCACTACATCGTATGTAACACATGTTACTCATGTTACATGTATATGTATGTTATTCACTATATATGTGCCTTGTTTTTATTCACTACAACGTATGTAACACATGTTACTTACATGTTCCACCATGTACTGCATTTACTTACGTAAGATGTGTAACACATGTTACAATTGCTTATTGTTTCCAAGTAACATTAAAGGTATGTACCTTGTTTTCTACTTCATCCTGTGTAACACATGTTACACTTGTTAATTAGTATCAAAGGTTACAATTGAAACAATATGTTGACCACCCAATGCTCGTCTACTACTTTTCATACAATTGGTAATGAATAAAACATGTTAACTAATAACACATGTAACTGATAACTAGTAACCAAATACATTTCCCACCATAACTATTTAACATCCAGACACCAACATATTACAGAGAAGACCAGAATGGTCATATTGTATTTTGGGTTATGGCCATAATTTAAAATAAACAAAATTCATGGTGACTACGATAGTTACAAAAACCACCACGCATATATCACTAGCCAGTTGACTTGTTATAAACAAAAGTTGTGGTACCCAAGATAACTACAAAAACCACCATAGATGTTCCCACAAAAACTGTAGAAAAGACAACACTACCACACTCAGCGCCCTCCCATAAATGAGGCAGCTTCTATCTTGCCTTTCAAAGTGTTAGAGGGCGACAACAGAATATTATGAGTGGCATACTTCGTCCGCAACTTTCTCACCTCCTTCATTTTCCTTCTCCCATTTGTTAAAGGGCGACAACAGGATATGAGTGCCGTTCAAAGTGTTAGAGGGCGACAACAGAATATGAGTGGCATACTTCGTCCGCAACTTTCCTACGCACGACCTCCCCTTCAGCTTCTTCTCTTTCTTCATCCCATTCATCGTCCGTTTCTTCGTCTACTTTCTTTCGCTTTTTCGGTATCTTACCAGTTTACGATCTTGTTACTCTCTTTGTTGCTGCAAATAAAACAGGTTTAACACATGTTACTTAATTTCATTAAAATAAAATAGGTTACCTAATATGTTTTTGATAAAATAAAGTCAGGTTTAACATATGTTACCTATTTTTATAAAAATAAGACAAGTTTAACACTTGTTACATAACTTGGAAAAAATATGAGAGCTTAACACATGTTAACTAATCTGATAAAAATAATACAAGTTTAACACATGTTACATAATTTGATAAAAATAAGACAGGTGTAACACATGTTACACTAACATGTTTACCTAATAGGAGAGGTTTAACACATGGTAATAAGACAGGTTTAACACATGTTACACTAATATGTTTACCTAATCAGGGAGGTTTAACACATGGTACCCTAATAAGAAGGTTTAACATATGTTACGCTAATATGTTTATATGCTTTTTAGTCCGTTGACTTGTACCCTAATATCAGACAGGTTTAACACATGTTACGCTAATATATTTATATGCTTTTGAGCCCTTAGACTTGTACCCTAACATCAGAGGTTTACCTAATTTGTTTTTGACAGAAAACAAGGCAGGTCTAACATATGTTACCTAATATGTTTTTGATAAAAAAAAATATAAGACATGTTTAACACATGTTTTTGACAGTAAACAAGACGGGTTTAACACATGTTACAAATCAATAGTTTTAACGTGCAGTTGGCAAGTTGGCAATCAAAAAAAAAAATACCTGTCTCATTTGTTTTTGACTTGTACCCTAATATCAGAGGTTTACCTAATTTGTTTTTGACAGAAAACAAGGCAGGTCTAACACATGTTACCTAATATGTTTTAGATAAAAAATATAAGACATGTTTAACACATGTTTTTGACAGTAAACAAGACGGGTTTAACACATGTTACAAATCAATAGTTTTAACGCGCAGTTGGCAAGTTGGCAATCAAAAAAAAAAAATAAATAACCCGAGACTGTTTCTACTCAAAATAACTAACACTTCCTAGTCGCATTCAAAACAAAAATCACCATCGATTGGACCAAAAAACACCTACCGATTGGAAAAAAAAACATAAAAACCAACTTTAACACTTTCTAGTCTCATTCAAAACAAAAATCACCACCGATCAAATCACACACCGATCGGACCAAAACACCTACCGATCGGAAAAAACAGAAAACCCAACATTTATCCGATCAAAACACCTACCGATCGGAAAAAAGAAAAAATCATCACCGATCAAAACACCTACTGATAAAAAATCGAACCAAACTTACTTGCTTCTGAACTTAGTTCTTGCTTTCTTCCATTTCCGGTAACTTTTACCGGTCATATCATCTTCTCCGGTGCCCCTTTTCTTCTCCGGTTAGATCATCTTCTCCGGTCAGATCATCTTCTCCGGTCAAAACACCTTTTTCCGGTGCCCCTTTTCTTCTCTGGTGGGTTTTGGGAAGATCGATTGTTTGAGAGAGAAAGAGATGAATTTGGGTTGAGTATTTTGAAATGTTTGAAATGAGGAGGGGGTATTTGATTAGTTCTTATAGATATTCGTGCACCTCTTTTAATGCATGTCAAATCACATAATATTATAATATATATAATGTACTACAATTATGGTTGATTTTACCTAAATACCCTTCAAGTACTTTTGTTGACCTCATCATGCTATTAAATTTAATTCAAAAAGGCTTCAAAATTTATGAGCCATTGGATGATCTTGATCAATGGTCATAGATTGGGTTTCCTAGGTTTTCTTAGTAGAAATAAGTTTTCTATACATCCATGCCCTATATATATATATAGGGCAATGCTATATAAGAAACCCTTAATTTTTAGAAAACTTTGCAAACTCAATATGTGGCCTATATTTATCCACATCATCCAAGTCAATTGATTAAGCCTATGGCAGCTAAGGGTATATTAGTAATTTGGCACATCTATCCACCCACCTCAAGAACTCTTCCCCATTTGATTTGACATTACCATTAATGCCTATCACCTCACATCCATACCCCTCATTTATTGATTATTTCATTTTTAAAATCCAAATTATATACACCTCGTCCCTCATATCTCCTCATCTTCACCTGCATATTACCCTTTTCTCCATTAATGTCCATGGAGACAAATCCACCAACCTTCGATGTGATTCTGGAAGATGATTTGAGTTCTGCATCTGATCTTCATGCAACTACTGTTAATTCTTGCTCTGAGAATATAGGTCAAGAAAATGGAAGCAGTTTTAATCCAAATCATCAAAATTACTTTGCTCATCCTCCTCCAAGTCAAAGTCAACCACTAATCAAGAAAAAAAAGAAGTGTTCCAGGCAACCCAGGTTTAAATCTCTGAAATATTTAATCTTGTTTCTTGGCTTTTTCACAATTTTCAAAAAAAAAAAAAAAAAAAAAAACGAAAAAATGGTGGGTTTTCAATTTTTCATTATTTCTAAATGAAAAATATGTTTTTTCAAAGAAAGTCTACCATGAATGTACTAGCAGTTGACCCCAGGTTGAAAATGGTTAAATCTTTAATCTTTTTTCATGGGTTTTGCTGGTGGATATTTGTACTTTGTAACTCTTAAATCAAAAACATATCTATAAAAAAAAGTAATAATAAATTATGTGACTATGAAATGACAATTGAGACAGTTTCTGTCTTTAATAAACTTAAAAATGAATTGTAAAAATTGTAGATCCAGAAGCAGAAGTGATATCCTTATCACCCAAGACTTTAATGGCAACAAACAGATTTGAGAAAAAGATTGCAATTTAGCTAAAAAGTTGTGATGTTGTTTGAGAAAAAGATTTTCTGGCTATGAATGTGTAAATAGTTATGTCTGGTTAACGACTTAACGGTTATCTTATCTTTTTGTTATTAGGATGGTGATGGATACAAGGGAAAGAAGATCCAATTCTCGGGACCGTTGGTTTCGTCAAACGTGGATCAGATGCTTAAGGATCATGACCATGTTTATGTTACAACACAACACAACTAACACGTGTTATAGTTTGAACTTCAGGACATGCATGTGTTACATGTGACAAGAAACCCATGTACAACGTAACACGTGTTAGTGCTATGTATTTTTGTTTACTAGTAATATGTAATGTGAGACTCTTCTTGTTTTCTCTAGTACACGATGTTAAAATGGTCTAGACTTAACACATTTTCTGTTGGAGGCGCCCGTATTTGTACCTCTACTGTTACAGTTACTATTGAAGTTTATGCATCCATTCTGGAAGTCTTAACACATGTTACAATAGAGGCTTAACACATGTTATATCAGGTTTACTCTGTTGTTATTAAGTTACTATTAGAGTTTATTCATCCATTATGGAAGTCTTTACACACGTTATAATAGATGCTTAACACACGTTATACATTTCAGTCGCTTAACACATGTTACAGTATGTATATACACATCATGGTGTTTTGGAAACCAATAGCTTATACATGACACCATGTTAGGTTAAACCAAGATTATAACAGAGGGTTAACACATTTTATCCCAGGTATACGATGTTACGATATTAACTTGTATGTTCCATATTAACTTGTACACGTGTTTACTATCAGTATATGCACATCATAGTGTTTTGCAAACCACTTTCATATACATGAATACAAGTCGGGTTACAACAAGATTATAATGGTGGAGGCACCCGTATTTGTACCTCTACTATTACAGTTACTATTGAAGTTTATGCATCCATTCTGGAAGTCTTAACACATGTTATAATAGAGGCTTAACACACGTTATATCAGGTTTACTCTGTTGTTGTTAAGTTACTATTGGAGTTTATTCATCCATTATGGAAGTCTTTACACACGTTATAATAGATGCTTAACACACGTTATACATTTCAGTAGCTTAACACATGTTACAGTATGTATATACACATCATGGTGTTTTGGAAACCAATAGCTTATACATGACACCATGTTAGGTTAAACCAAGATTATAACAGAGGGTTAACACATTTTTATCCCAGGTATACGGTGTTACGATATTAACTTGTATGTTCCATATTAACTTGTACACGTGTTACGATCAGTATATGCACATCATAGTGTTTTGCAAACCACTTTCATACACATGAATATAAGCCGGGTTACAACAAGATTACAATGGTGGAGGCGCCCGTATTTGTATCTCTACTGTTACAGTTACAATTGAAGTTTATGCATCCATTCTGGAAGTCTTAACACATGTTATAATAGAGGCTTAACACACGTTATATCAGGTTTACTCTGTTGTTATTAAGTTACTATTGGAGTTTATTCATCCATTATGGAAGTCTTTACACACGTTATAATAGATGCTTAATACACGTTATACATTTCAGTCGCTTAACACATGTTACAGTATGTATATACACATCATGGTGTTTTGGAAACCAATAGCTTATACATGACACCATGTTAGGTTAAACCAAGATTATAACAGAGGGTTAACACATTTTTATCCCAGGTATACGGTGTTACGATATTAACTTGTATATTCCATATTAACTTGTACACGTTTTACGATCAGTATATGCACATCATAGTGTTTTGCAAACCACTTTCATACACATGAATATAAGCCGTGTTACAACAAGATTACAATGGTGGAGGCGCCCGTATTTGTATCTCTACTGTTACAGTTACTATTGAAGTTTATGCATCCATTCTGGAAGTCTTAACACATGTTATAATAGAGGCTTAACACACGTTATATCAGGTTTACTCTGTTATTATTAAGTTACTATTGGAGTTTATTCATCCATTATGGAAGTCTTAACACACGTTATAATAGATGCTTAACACACGTTATACATTTTTCAGTCGCTTAACACATGTTACAGTATGTATATACACATCATGGTGTTTTGGAAACCAATAGCTTATACATGACACCATGTTAGGTTAAACCAAGATTATAACAGAGGGTTAACACATTTTTATCCCAGGTATACGGTGTTACGATATTAACTTGTATGTTCCATATTAACTTGTACACGTGTTACGATCAGTATATGCACATCATAGTGTTTTGCAAACCACTTTCATACACATGAATACAAGTCGGGTTACAACAAGATTATAATGGTGGAGGCGCCCGTATTTGTACCTCTACTGTTAGAGTTACTATTGAAGTTTATGCATCCATTCTGGAAGTCTTAACACATGTTATAATAGAGGCTTAACACACGTTATATCAGGTTTACTCTGTTGTTATTAAGTTACTATTGGAGTTTATTCATCCATTATGGAAGTCTTAACACACGTTATAATAGATGCTTAACACACGTTATACATTTTTCAGTCACTTAACACCTGTTACAGTATGTATATACACATCTGTTATATTGCCCAAACATCCACAAATCTCAACAAAACAGGTTCATAACAAAAACAAATTAACGGAATCTTGAATAACTTCATCTTAATTAAAGAAACAAGAATCATAAGTGGGACACCTCATCCACCAAAGCCTAACACTCCCGATTCAGATTTAATTGGGGAAAAACATATGCTATAACTTAAGATCGATTTAATTGTGAAAAAACACCAAAGCATGATTCAGATGATTCAGTTGCAGAAGACGATGGCGGTTGTAGCAAGGGTTAGGTCAAAACAAAATCATCACCACCGAACACCGCCCCATCAACCATCACTGCCCACTACTGCCCCTGCCACCATCCAACAGAACACACCAAATCAAACCACAACCCCACCTGCCGCCATCCAACACACGAAAACCCCCTTCTCAATTTCGAACAATCTCGTCACCATCCAACACCACCAACCACCCACCCTCCACCACTTTCTACAACCACCCACTGTCGCCGCTATCAACCACCAACACCCCAGAATGAACCAGCCACCAACCTGCACACATATAAATCATGAGTTTTATCGTAAGGAGAAACCATGAGTTTTCTGGCGTGACACGAGCAGGTATATACGTAAATCGCTCTCTACTTGCATTTTCAACGCTCTGTCACTTGCATTTCTTGGAATCTTGACGGTAGATCTGGGATTAGTGTTTCTTGGATTAGTGTTTGTTGGGATCACTTCTAGATCTGGGATTAGTATTTCTTGAAATCTTGAACGTTGATATTTGAATTCTGAAATGAGACCATCTTCTTCTTGTTCTTCTTCACGTTTGTGGGTTGGGGGGAGGAAAGAGATGTGATAATTGTGAGTAGAGAGTGGGAGAGAGAAAGAGGGATATGATTTTGAAATCTCTTATTTGATTTGACAGTACAACATGGCAGAAGGGTTTTTGATTTCCAATGCTCAAAAAGTCATTTTTACTACCTAAAATGCCCTTCTATGCATTAATTTAAATCTAATATATACACTAAAAAAGGAGAGCCATTGATCTATTAAAGTGAAACCAAATCAAGGGTGAATATAGGGTTTTCAGAGTTTTTTTAAAAAATATGGGGTTTTCTATAGAGCCCAACCCTATATATATATATATATAGGCTTCGGTTCAATTAAAAACCATCACGAGTTGTAAAAAAACATAAGAACTCCTATTTTCCGCGCGAGTTGGGCTACAATATTTTTACAACCCGTAGAGGAAAATATTATAAACACATTTGTAAAAAAAAAACAAAAAAAATTGTCTATGTACATTTTTATTACGCATAATGTAATTTTTGTTATGGAGATGAATTTTTTTTACATCCGATGTAAATTTTTGCATTCGACAATTTTTTTAAATATTTGCTGGAACAATTGTTTTTTTTTTTTAATTTTTGAGAATTTTTTTTTGACAAACCATTTTGAAGGCCTAGTTCTCACAAGTCAGAATGGATTTCATTTTACCATTTCTCTCTCTCTCTCTCTCTATCTCTATATATAGGGTGGGATTCTTGAGTAAACACTAGTGTATTTATATATATATATATAAGGTTCATTTGAGAAGAAGTTTAATGTGAGAAGAAAAAGAAGAAATGGCATATTAGTAAAAGACTATTTCATTTATAACTCATATCATTAATTTTTCTCTCTTTAATTAATTAGTCAACTAATCATTAATTATCCTACATGTAGTCTACAAAACCTACACATATCAAAATTTTTCTACATATGCCCTACACATTATAGAATTTTATCCTACACAGTCGAAATTTATCCTATACACCTCGAAATATATCCTACACAACTCGTAATTTATCCTACATAACTAGTAATTTATTCTACACTTTAAATTAAGTTGTTTTTTTAATTTGGAAAAAGTATATATTTTGAAAAAGGAGTTACAAATTTAATTTAGTTAGTTATTAAAGAGAAATAATACAAATTAATGATTTATGTAAGTTTTCCAATATACCCTTATATTAAAACTAAATGCAAATATTAAATGAAGTAAAATGAAGCATTCTTATTCGTTGGAACTTCTTTTTTCTTCTTACAAAAAATTTATTCTCATTTGAACCTTCCACTATATATATATATATATATATATATATATATATATACCGCTAAAATGAAAACCACCTCCAGTTGTAAGAACCATGAGAACCAGTTCCTAACCATTAGATCTTCAAGATCAATGAATGAGATTAAAAGTAACTAAAAATAACATCAAATACTTTTTGTCTTATTATGTCTTTAATATTTTAATCCAAAAGGGTAATTTAGTAAAATAACTCTATTTTTTCTTTTTTCTTTATTGTTTTTTATTAGTTTTTTGTATTATTATATTAGTTTTTATTTTTTAAAAACAATTTTTTTATTAAAAGAATTTTTAAATTCATATTTTTTTAACAAAGACAAATTTTTTTGCGCGCCTGTTTTTGCACGCCGGGCTTTTTCAAGCGTCGCTTTTTTTTTACTCGCCGTTTTAACGCCGGGTTTTTTCAAGCGTCGTTTTTTTAACGCGCCGTTTTTACGCGCCGATTTTTCAAGCGTCGTTTTTTTAACGCGCCGTTTTTTACACTTTTTACGTTAAACTTTTTAGACTTTTTACGTTTTAAGTTTTGCGTTAAACTTTTTGCGTTTTACGTAAAACGTAAAAACTTTTTAGGTTTTACGTTTTACGTAAAACTTTTTAGGTTTTACGTTTTACGTAAAACTTTTTACGTTTTACGTTAAAATTTTTATGTTTTACGTTAAAAAGTTTACGGTTTACGTTAAAAAGTTACGGTTTACGTTAAAAAGTTTACGGTTTAACTTTTTTTTTTTACAAAAACTTTTTTACGCAAAAATGAACGCACCCAGAAATCGCAAACTCGGGAGGTGTCTCAGATATATTGTTATCATCATCGACTAGGGGGCAAAAAAATAAAACCAACAACATCGAAACAAAGTGTATCTCGAAAAAAAAAAAACGGGGTTTGGCTCACAATATCCAATAATCAAAAGGCTGCAAAAGTGGGGTTGCAGGTTCAAAAAACCTACCCTCCGCCGTCCTTGCCGCACCATCGTCATCAAAATCTACGTTTTTTTCATCATCGCCACCCCAAAAATCCAACCGATCGAAACCCACATAGTTCACTTATCAAAATCACCTGCAAACATCAAAAATC
>JARYGA010027767.1:0-25447 GCA_030545235.1 Helianthus tuberosus
TGTTGATGGGATTAAACATGCCAACTAAACATATAGATGTTTAACCGATCCCATATGGCTAGCAATTGCAAAGAGTTGCAATTGTCAAACGTTGACTACCTTGTTAATTTAAATAGAGGGATAAAGGTCACCTAACCAATATTTAAATGTAACGTTGGATTCTAGATTTTAATTATTAATTGTCTTTATGACATAAAAGGGTATTAATAATTAAAATATAATAATATCTAAAATACTAAAATTGAACCTTGTTAAATTTTGTAGATGGTCGCTAACAATTTTACCCAAACCGTCCGTAACCTATCATTGAAAACGATTCTAATCCCAATGAACATCTTATGGAAGATAAGGATGCCTATAATGATTGGATTAAGTATATCAAGGATACTATGCAAACCTCTTGTCTCATGTTAGGAATTGTGATTCCCGAGATTCAAAAGGATTTTGAACATCATGAGCATACGACATGATTACCCAATTGTAGGAAATGTTCCTAAGGGTAGAACGCTTCGAAACGGTTCGAGCGCTTCATGCATGTCGAATGGAGGAAACCCAATCGGACTCATCTTATGTCTTTAAGATGAAAAGCCACATTGATCGCCTCGAAAGGCACAATATGGGTAAAAGGGTTTTATCCATTCTAGCGATCAATGAGGGTAGCAACAAGAAAGCACATCACCCCGACACCAAAGCAAATGTTGAAAAGGAAACGGGTAATTCAAAGGGAAAAGATTAGAAAGAGTAAAGCGAAACCACCGAAACCAAAAGAGAAGAAGGCAAAGGTTGCCATGAACGATCCATGCTTTGAGTGTGGTGAGATGGGGCATTTAAATAGGAATTGTCCAACCTATCTCAAAGAGTTGAAAAACAAGAGGGATGCTAGGCAAACCTCAGGTACAATCTTAATGATACATATTGACCTTAATGTTATTTCTTCTAACACATGGGTATTAGATACCGGATGAGGAACTCATGTTTGCAATTCGTTGCAAAAGGTTCAAAAGAAATAAACATTACAAGAAAGGAGACTATGTTTTGAAACTTCCAAATGGTTTGGAAATTGTTTTAAAATGTCTTAGTTTGACTAGGAACATTATTTGAGTTTCCCTTATAAGACAATATGGTTTTGACTTAAAGTTTGCAAACATTGACATTTATATCGATGAATGGCATGTTTTACTTTAAACCTATGCCTTCAAATGGTATTTATGAATTGGTTCATAATAATACATCATTTGATAGTTTAATGTACCAATCAATCACCAAGAAACTCAAAATGGATGTGAGTAAAACCTATCCTTTGCATTATTGCCTTGGTCATATAAACAGATGTCGCATGTAAACACTTCGAAAGAATTGTCTTTTGGAAACAAATGAAATTGGTTCATTTGATACATGCGAATCTTATTTACAAGGTAAAATGACCAAGTAATCCCTTAGTGGGAAAGGGAAAAAGATTTATTAGGTATCATACATTCGAATGTATGTGATCCTTTTAAGCCAATGACTAGGAATGGTGAAAGATGCTTCATTACTTTTACCGACAACTATAGTAGTTAAGGTTATGTGTACTTGACACAAAGAAGAAGTTTTGAAATGTTCAGAATCTTCAAAAGGTGAAGTACAAAATCAACTCAATCAAAGTTCTTCGTTCCTAACTTGGGAATATTCAACCAGTGAGAAAGAGAGATGGGGCTCTGGGCGATTTTGGAGACATCGTGAAACCCTAGAAGATTCAAGCTGTTCCTGGTATTGATCGTTCTTACTTAGCATCTAAGGGTTTTCATCCTTTAGACGTTAAACATTTGTAATCAGGTCAGGGATTCGATTTTTAGGGTTCCGTTTTTTCTTGTTGCGATTTGTTTTCTGATTGAAGACGGGTCATCTACGGAGTGGTTGCTTGTCAACGACTAGGGTTTTGGCAGCCTACATACTTTGTTAAGTTTAGTTGGCTGACCGATTCTCGTTAGGGTTCCAGCAACATCCGTTCGTTCGCTGATTGTTTTTTGTTCCCTGATTATTCAGCAACATCTTGTTAGGGTTCCAGCAACATCTCGTTATGGATGGCCAAGATGCTGAAAATTCTAATGTGTTTGTGACAAAGATTAAGAACATTGATGGTAAACCATTTGAGCCTAGACAAATATCACTTATGCCGGCTAGGGTTGCTGAATTGCCGAATAAGAAGGTATGTTTTATGATGCCGCTTAATGATTCTGAGCATGTTATTGGCAGCTCTGATTCTCCTAATCAGATTTATGCGAAGGTGTTTGACAAACGAAAGGTAGCATTTGTGCTACCGTTGAAGGATGTTAGTCCTCCTCGTGTTCAAGATCAGATACAAGATGACAATGCTCATGTCCAATCTTATACGGATGTGGTCCTAAATGAACAGGTCGAGCAGGGGGATATTAAGCGTGGTAGTGATTTTATTCAGAAACAGAATGATGATAAATTTGCTAGGAAGGCCAATGATGCGGCTGAACAAGTTCCTAAACTCAAGTTTCGTCCTCTAAGCTCAGATGTCTCAATGGATGGAGTGGATGTAGTGCTTCCGATTGATTATGTTCGCCAGGTTAACAACAGGTTAGCTAACACTCTTTATGGTTATTTTCTGGGGGATAGAATTGCGTATCCAGTAGTTGAACACTTTGTGAGAACGAATTGGAAGAAACATGGTCTTCAGAAAACTATGATGAATTCGAATGGGTTCTTTTTCTTCAAGTTTGAAGACATAAAGGGTATGGATGTTGTTCTTGAAGGGGGTCCCTGGATGATCCGTAACAAACCTATGTTTCTCAACATTTGGTCCCCTACAAACACTCTTAAAAAAGAAGTTAAAAAGGTTGCAGTTTGGGTTAAATTGCATGATGTCCCTCTAGTGGCATATTCTGATGATGGTTTAAGCATGCTGGCTTCAAAAATTGGGAATCCTGTGCGGCTTGATTCGTATACTATTGATATGTGTAATGAGGCTTGGGGAAGGAGCAGCTATGCTAGGGCTCTCATTGAAATATCGGCTGATCAGGATTTGAAAGAGACTCTTACCATGGCTATTCCTGAATTGGATGGGAATAAATATGTTACTGAGACTATTAGGGTGGAGTATGAATGGGAACCCCCGAGATGTGCCCATTGCTGTGTTTTTGGGCATGTTTATGAGGAGTGTCCTAAAGGCATTCGATCGACAGTGAAACCTCCTACAAACAATCAGAAAGTAGATGAGAATGGGTATACGGTAGTCAAGACAAAGAAGAATGTAAAGAAGAGCGGATTTCAAGTTAACAATCAAAAGCCCAAGTTTGAATATAGACCTGTGGATAAGAAGAAAAAGGCAGTGACTAGCTCGTCCAAGGTTCAAACACATAATTCTTTTAGTGCTCTTGGGTTTGTTGGGGGGGACGGGGGTTCCTTCCAAGGGAGATCTAAAGGGGGACATGAGCTTAATGCGGAGTCTGACGATGATGAGGTAGAGAATGTATATGATGAAACGAAGGAGTTTATGACATCGGGTACACATCCTACGTCTTCCAGTACAGGGGCAAGCACCTCTCACATAAAGGTGTCCAATGGATATGTGGCTTCTGTTTCATGCAAAGGGGCTGCCGGTTGGTAGCAATTTCATTTTTGATGATGGTGGTTGACGTAGTTTGTTTGTTTTTTTCGTTTGTCTACTAATTAGTCATTATCATGATTGTAGTAGGCTAGATTGAGGGGTAACTTGTTTTGTTTTGCTTTTTGGTTTACATATACGGGGCATGTCCTGTATATGAACTAGTGGGGAACTCATCCTCACTACTTGTTCTTATTTGGCGGTTGTCTATAATAGAATCACCGGGGTAACCCTTTACCCAAAAAAAAAAGTTCTTCGTTCCAATAGAGGAGGAATAGAACTCTATTTGGATATGGTTCGATCTATGATGGCTAGGAGCACATTATCTCTATCACTTTGGGGTTACGCTTTGCTCTCCGTGGTCCGTATATTAAATATGGCCCAAAACCAAGAAAGTGGATATGACACCCTTTTGAAATACGACATGGAAGGGCTCTATCATTATCATATTTAAAGGTATGGGCTGTGAAGCTTATGTGAAGCAATACACCCCAAACAAATTAGAAGTACGATCCACTAAGTGTATCTTTGTAGGATATCCTAAAGATGGTATAGGATATTATTTCTACGATCCAACAGAGTAAAAGGTATTTGTTGCACGAAAGGCTGAGTTCTTGGAAGCTAAGTTCCTTGTGGAAGGAATTATTAGAACAGTGGAACTTGATAAGGATCAAGAACCACAAGCCGATACACGTTTGGTTAAAACTAGCACTCAACAAAAGGTTGTTGAAAAACGATCAAGTGGTTGATCAACACACACAAAGCGTTCGCAGATCTGGTAGAATTAGTAGTCCACCTGAGAGATATGGATTTTTCATGGATGGATGCTACGTGGTAGATTCGGGTGAATCAACCACATACCGTGATCTAATGTCAAAATCCGATTGTGACAAATGACTTGAAGCTATGAACGTTGAGATGCAATCCATGTATGACGACCAAGTATGGAATTGGTTGTACTACCTCTTAATTCCAAAGTGGTTGGAAATAAGTGGGTTTTCAGGAAGAAAACACATATGCATGATAACTTGGATACTTATAAAGCGAGACTTGTAGCAAAAGGTTTCATTCAAACTCAAAGTGTTGATTATGATAAGACCTTCTCGCCCGTCGCGATGCTAAAGTCAATTAGGATATGATTTGCCATACCTACATAATATAATTATGAGATTTGGCAAATGGATGTCAAAAAGGCTTTCCTTAATAGATATCTTGAGGAAGATGTCTATATAGTCAAGCCTGAAGGTTTTGTCGATCCAGAACATCCTGACAAAGTATGCAAGTTAAAGAAATCAATCTATAGATTGAAACAAGCATCTAGAAGTTGCAATCACCGTTTTGATGAAGAGATTAGGGAATATGGATTCATCAAGAACGTCGATGAAGCTTGTGTATATATGAAGGCTAGTGGGAGCATCATCACTTTCTTAGTATTGTATGTTGATGACATTCTACTATTTGGAAATGACATTCCAACCATGGAAGGTGTAAAAGCCTGGCTTGGAAGTTGTTTTTCCATTAAGGATCATGGTGAAGTCGCCTATATTTTGGGAATAAAGATCTATAGGGATAGATCAAGGCGCTTGATAGGTTTAAACCAAAGTGCATACATTGACAAAGTCTTGAAAAGGTTCAAGATTGAGAACCCTATGAAAGGTTTGGTACCTATTCAAAGAGGGGACAATATTGAGTGCGTCTCAATGTCCAAGCTCAAAGGATGAGCAGGAAAGAATGAAAGGAATCCCATATGCGTCAGCTATAAGATTCATTATGTATGTAATGATATGCACTAGACTGGACAAGTTATGCGCTTTAAGCATGACGAGTAGATACCAGCGAGTAACGGTCATTGGGTGACTGTTATAAATATATTGAAATACCTCAGAAAGACTAAGGATATATTTCTAATATATGGATCTGGTAAAGAGGAACTCGTTGTAAAGGGTTACAGGGGTGCGAGTTTCGGAATTTGTTGTAAAGGGTTACATGGATACGAGTTTCCAAACTGATCGAAATAGTTCTCGATCACAGTCAGGGTAGCATTGTCCACTACATAATCAGAATACATCGCCGCTTCATTAGTCAAGATAATTCATATGGATCTACCACTTGAATTATTGCCGATCTAGGGGTAGTCAATACCATTCAGGACCCCTAGAGATCTTTGTGATAACGATGGTGCGATTGTTCAAATCAAGGAACCTCCTGCACATCAAAAGACAAAATAAATTGAGCGGAATTTCAACTACATAAGGGATGAAGTTGAAAAAGGAAAAGATATGTATTCGCAAAGTTCACACTGATCAAAATATTGCGGATCCACTCACGAAGCTCCTTAAACGGGCAAAGCATGAAGGGTCATACTTGTGCCTAAGGACTTCGATATTCTAGTGATTGGATTTGATCTATTTTGTATTTGGATATTGGAACAATTGTTATTATAACTCTTTATGGTATGTTGAGTTATGTTCCATTTAGCATGTTTAAATCCGTGAATAAGTTACTTATTCTAAATGTCCGTAGTCGATCATACTTGTGAGAACAGATATGAATCTAAGACTATTATGAACTTGGATTGGTGGATATTCATTAGGTATGAATATAGAGCAAAGTGTTGCTGCCAAAGTTCATAGATATTTGTGGGATACAAATATTGGACTGACACGCTCTCAAATATTACTGCATGGAATCATCTGTGATTGATCATAAGTAAATTTGAGTAAAGGAGAATATCATAGTATCCTCTGACCTGAGATACATATTGGGTCTTGATATTCACCAAATATTGTACCTTGACTTATTTCTTCGCTGTTAGTAATATGACAGTAGATAAGGCTAAGCTCAGGTGTGGTACAAGGTGATTGT
The DNA here is from genome assembly GCA_030545235.1 of Helianthus tuberosus. Lineage (NCBI taxonomy): Eukaryota > Viridiplantae > Streptophyta > Magnoliopsida > Asterales > Asteraceae > Helianthus > Helianthus tuberosus. The sequence goes on from JARYGA010027767.1 coordinate 6,479, forward strand.
GAGAGACGTATGTAGTCAAGATTGGATTTGTTCCTCTTATTCGTTGAGAGTAAGATGTCTAAGGCCTGCTAAAGTTAAATCAACAGAGAGTGATCACTCTGTCTCTTGATTTGACACGACATCTGTAACGAAAGGATAAATGATAGATTCACCTAAATCATGTTCAAGTAAGGGACTTGAAGGGGATGATGTTATTGAATGGGACATATAGTCATACGTATTAGGGGTAGTAAACCATAGTTAGGCGTTATTTACTACTTGCATCAATCTTCTATGTATCTTGTGCAAGTAGGAGATTGTTGGACTCTGTATGCCCAAGACACATATTAAATTGATGTGGCTAGTACGTTATGATCCAAGTCGAGTCATACCCAAATACAAGCTAGACAAACACTTACAATATTATTTATTTGTGATATGATCAAACAAATAAATATTAACACTTACAATATTTAGAAATTGGTTTTCTAAATAATTGCACTTGACAAACTAATAAATTATATGGATAATTTATTTTGAGAGAATATTTTATTTTGTTATTTAATGGGTTAAATAACATAATAAAAGTTGTACAAGTCTTATAACATATGTTGTTATATTTTATAAAAGTTATAAAATACATATATAAGACTTATATTATTTAAAAGAAAAATTGATTTTTTTTTTAAATAAAACTCTAGGCCGCCACCCCCCCCCCCCATGGGGTCTTCCCAAAATCTTTGGTCCAATGTGGTTTCATGCATTTTTGCATGTGTAAGAGACCATTTGATTGGGTGGTCTTCCCAAGCCTTTTAGTCCAATGAGAATACATGCATTTGCATGTGCTAGAGGTTTGGTGATTGGGTGAAAATGGTGGCAAGATTCTCTCAAGTATTATAACTAATTTTGTTGCAAAAAATTAAATGAAACACTTGAAGAAGCTCTCAAAAATCGGTCATGTGGGGCTGATTTAGAGGGGACTTTAAAGATTAAATATCAAGTGCAAAACTCCAAGAAACACTCTCATAATTTCGGCCAAGGGTAGGGCTTCAAGGGTTTTGATTTTACAAGTTATTTCAAGTGTAAAATCACCTTTGTTCTCTCTCTAAAAATCGGCCATAAGAAGGTTTCCAAGAGTTGGTTTCAAGAGAGGTTTTTAGTGAGTTCATAAGTGTAGAAATCCTAGCTAAACATAAGGTGTTTATTGGAAGGCTTGGGGTATACAAGCTTGAGGTCTTCTACACTTGAAGGCAACCGTTCAAGAAGCATCACCTTCTTCATATCCATTACTCCTTGGAAGGTAGTATTCTAAACACTCTATGGTTGTGTTTTGATTTTTGATAACATGCATATTTGTATATGGATCCGGGATTGGGTTTTACATATAAAACTGGTTTTATATCTTGTAAGTAACATGTTTTTAAATAATAATTTCCCGCTGCGTTTTAATTTCATATGGATGAAATACTTTGATAAACATGTGAGAAACCCAACAGAATCTAGCTTGAAACGTACCGAAATCGCCAAGAAAATGGAGGAGAAAGGTATTGTTTGTCTGAGTCGAGCAGGGATGTAACGTCAGTGAAGGATTGATGTGACAGCTCCTATTTATAGTATGATAGTGTGAGAGGAGGGAAGGTGTGCACGGAGCAGGTGGCAGTCCGATCGGTTGACCATCCGATCGGGTGGCAATCCGATTGGATTGCCACTCTGGCCAACCCAACCTTTCCGCGTTCCCGTCTTTGATTCGCGAGTTAAATTAAGTGTTGCGTTGCGTATAGTTTGGGTAAACGTATCTCGTGACTAGATTACATCATAAACACAAAAGTTTCATAGATTCCGCCAGTGACAAGACTCTAGTCTCTCGTTCAACCAAGAATCAAGTTTCAAGAGTCAAGAATCATAGTTTTTCAAGTATCGAGAATCAAGAGTCCAAGTATCAAGTATCAAGAATCAACATAAGGAATCTAGCCTTCATAGTATAAAGAATCAAGTATCTAGTTTAGTCATAAGAATCAAGTATCTAGATTAAGCATCAAGAGTCAAGCATCTAGATTAATTATCAAGTCTCATGGTTTATGTATCAAGAATCAAGCATCTAGATTAAAGAATCAAGTATCATAGTGTTAAGCATCAAGTATCAATCCAAAAGTGTCAAAGTATCAACATCACCAAAACACAGGGACCAAAAATTGAAAATCAAAAGAAGTTCAGGGACTGATCTTGCCAAGTGCCTAAAGTTTAGGGACGCTGGGCGTTACAGTCTCCCCTCCTTTAGGAGATTTAGTCCCCGAAATCTTAGAAGAAGACTGCTCGAAGAGATGCGGGTACTTGGTCTTCATATCACTTTTCAACTACCAAGTGAATTCGACACCACGCTTTCCTTCCCATCGAACCTTAAGAATGGGAATTTTGCTGCGCCTCAGACGCTTGACAACTTGTGACAACTCGAGTTTCAAGGTCTCTATTTGGCTTAACTTGTTACTTATTTGCAAGTGTGTTTTTATAATTACTTTTTTTTTTTGGTAAAGGGTTACCCCGGTGAATTTTATAAATAATCAAAGAATAATCATGTGCATCAGAAAGGATACACAAAGCTAGACTTGGCATACCAAGCTAGGAAAACCAGAAAAGAAACACAACCCGACAAACAAAACCAAACAAACTAAGACAGCCAAAGACAGGCACAACCAAGACTACACACAACGACCTAACGACCTAATCCTGTTAGGAGCTAGCCCGGGCCATTGTCGTCTTCAAGAATTGGAATCTTCCATTTCCTCATCAGCGATGTAAATTTAGCATCCCCACAAGCCTTGAATCCCATCAACCGTAACCAGACCGTATTCAGAATTCTTTCCGTAACCATAGAGACACTGCTTTGGTTTGATGTAAACAGACGAGCATTTCTTTCTTGCCAAATGAAATACGTTGAAGCTGCAACTACCATCTTGCAAATAATATGTTCAATCTTCTTTGTGCTAGCATGATGGATCATCCAATCCATAACGGATTCCCACGAGTCATTGAGAGAATTCATATCAACCATAACCTTCACATTGTTCCATACGTGAGCCGCAAAAGAACACTGGAAAAACAAATGATCCCTTGAGTCAAGGTCATACTTGCAAAGCGGACAACACATCAACCTCCGATTTGTTTCACTTCCCACCTCCCAAGCTCGTAACCGGTCCTGTGTACTTAACTTATTCATTATGACAAGCCACATATGGAATGAATGTCGAGGAATACATTGAGCGAACCAAATAAGATTTGCCCAATTAACTATACTGTTACGATTCCGAATATTATTCCATACTTCTTTCGAGGCGAACTTACGTTGGTTACCATCAAGATCTTTCCATATCAGATTGTCTTCCATTTGCTGCGTCAATTCGGGAACATCAATATTGATTAAAACCGGAAAAAGATCAAACCATGCTTGCGGCCACCTCCATTGGCCATGATCATCAACCAAAGAATAAACCGAGGATTGAAGATTAAAACCTGCATTAGCAATAACCCGAGGAGAAATAAACGAATTTAGAGGACTGAATTGGCACCAGTTGTCACTCCATACATTTGTTTGAGCTCCACTTCGAATCTTTTTCCATATAAATGGCCGAACTAGATTTCGAATGGATAAGGTTTTCCTCCAGCTCCAAGTCATGCTTCCACGGTTAGGCATGCTTTTTTAATGTGGCTTATTATGAGGCGTAAATTACTTACTCAGGATAAGATTTTGAGCTGGGATATATCGCGTAGAAAAAACATGAACATGATGTGTTGTTTGTTATGTTATGCCAATCATGATTCTCATAATCATCTTTTTTTTTCAAGTGTAAATTCTCGGATCAAGTTTGGCATAAGGTCAGACATAAAGTAGGTATGGAGTCGGTTCAATCGAAATGGGAGGATATTGTTAATTGGCTGGTAGTTCGGTCCAGCTCAAAGTCAGCGAATAACTATGTTGCAAGGTTGTTGGTAGCGGCCACTGCTTATTTCATCTGGCAGGAGCGTAATGCTAGATTATTCAAGAATGAGTTGTCCAGAAGCTATTATTGAACTTATTATCCAACGGGTCCGTTACAAATTGATGGGAGCGAAGCTAAAGAATTGTGACAATGTCAGAAGGCTTCTTGGTGATTGGGGGATTATTGGAGCTGATCTTCTTGAAGACGCTGACTGATTGAGTAGTTTTGGTTTTTGTTCTAGAGTCTAGTCTAGTTGTTTTTTTTTTCCGTTTTGGTGGTGTTTATTTGTTTTTCTAGTTGTTATACTTTCATGGGGCATGTCCCATGATTGAACTAGTGTAGACTACCTACACTACTTGTATTTTTTGGTTGTGAATATATAGAATCACCGGGGTAACCCATTACCCAAAAAAGTTGTATAAGGACCGGAAACAGATCTCTCCAAGCATTAGGCCAACTCCACGAAGACTCCGAGTAAATATCCGAAACTTTAGATTCCAAATTGAAACCTGCATTAGCAATCATTCTTGGCGATAGGAGCTGAATCAACGGCCCTAATTCATTCCACGTATCGAACCAAGCTAAAGTATTCAAACCATTCCCAATTTCGGACCAAACAAACCTCCTCATGATCGGCCAAACCTGAAGAATCTTCCTCCATGACCAGCAACAAGAAGACGGAACTTTACACGCCCAGAAACTTTTACCTCTTAATATGTGAGAATGAATCCACTCAACCCATAAAGAGTCACGCTTTGAAAGAATGCTCCATATATGCGATGACATAAGGGCTTTATTGACATCACCAATACGACGAATCCCTAACCCACCCTCATATTTAGGAACACAAACTGCTTTCCAAGAAACCTTAGCCCGGCCTTTTTGAAACGCCTTGTCATGAGACCATAAAAAATTTAGCATCAGCGCCTGCAAATTAAGAATCACCCGATCAGGCAAGATAAACACCGAAGACCAGTAAATATGCAGAGATGACAATACCGAAATAATAAGTTGCAACCTTCCTGCAAAAGAGAGGAGCTTATTCCTCCAATGCATGATACGTTTTTCGAGCTTCTCAACCAACACCTGACAATCTTTGTAAAGTAACCGCGACGATATAAGAGGAACACCCAAATATCTCACAGGCAACGTACCCTCCATAAATGGCATAATATTCAAAATAGCAGTTTTAACAAACGATGGGATATTAGAGAAAAAAACTGTACTCTTCTGAATATTAGGCATCAAACCCGACATCTTTGTAAAAGAATATAATCGATTCCATGATGCACCTGGCCGACGCAATCTCACCCCTGGCAAAAATAAACAAGTCGTCCGCAAAACAGAGATTGATAATCTGTTGGCGTTCACACTTGTTATGGAATTTAAACGACGAATCAATCCTTACCGTCTGTTGTAAGATAGCCGTGAGAATCTCCATCACAAGAGTGAAAAGATACGGAGAGATAGGATCACCCTAACGAAGCCCCCTATTACCCTTGAAGAAACCATGAACGTTACCATTAATACACACTGAATACGTGGTCGTAGAAACACAAACCATGATCCAGTGAACCATGCTTCTATGAAAACCGAAACCCAGCAAAATATTCTTTAGAAAGTCCCAATCAACAGTGTCGTAAGCCTTCTGAATATCAACTTTGAAGGCACATTTAGGGGGACCGATATTTCTATGATAATTGTGCATCAACTCTTGCGTTAACAAAATGTTATCAGAGATTTTTCTACCTGGCACGAATGCCGACTGGTTGACACTAACAATATCATTAAGCACCACCTTTAATCTTTCAGCAACAATTTTACTGTCACACCCTGGCTTTGCGGAAGCGTGGTTATTTTGGTGTGACTTCTTAATACCATAGCTTAACCATAACAAGCTATATGAAATAAAAACCATGCAAGATCATCCATTAAAATAAGTTGAAGAGTAAAGAACCACAACATTGTCTTAACGGATATCACATCCTAACAAACATAAACAGTGTTCAAAAGACACAACACCAACAAGAAATAAACACAGTTTAAGAACTGTGACTCGTCCAGGAAAAAGTCACGTCCCTTAAACTCGGATGACCTCGAGACTAATGCAGCGGGAAAACGTGTCATACTGCGCCAGATCCTTTAATTCCCTGAAATACATGTAAGTTGAAAAATCAACAATAATGTTGAGCGAGTTCATGTGTAAGTGAGTAAATAAACCTTTGTATGTATAAAAACCTTGGTATGTAGCAAATAAGGAAAAAGAGATCACCAATGGTTTGCAAGGCCATTGATATGTGTGAAGTGCAAGTAGGAAGACTCAAACCTAGCGGATTTATGCGTTGGGTACAAAGTCACCCCGAGGTCCGTTCTGTTTGGGCCTGGGGCTGGGCTCGCTACACCCAGATAGATCTATCGCTCCTGTCCCTCGGTCCTACCCTGAGGATTAATGGCCTCAAGTTTCCACCTACCCACTCACATGATCTGAATAATAACCCTCCTTACGCTAACCATACCATGTAAGAATTATTCGTAATCATAGTAACATGTATTTCACCCCCGCAGTTTAGAAAACTGAAAACAGTTAAGAGAAAAGGGGGACATGAACTCACAGTGGTGCGTCTCTACCAAGTATATCTCCTGATCAAGCAGCTGTGCGACGACCTACACGTATTAAATCTATTAGACGGACGGCCGTGCCTTAGCTTAAGGTTTAAGTTTTTGGGAAATAGTTAGACAACTATTTCATGTTTATATTTTTGTAAATACTTGGTAATTATTTTCCTTCCCAAGGATGGGGGATTTAATACATGTGCGTTCGTATACCTTCAAAATATATTATTATGTCTCACTTAAAATATATTTTATTTCTAACTCCAAAATATAAATATTCTTCCCAAAACAATACTTTGACAAAAATACGCGCTCATAAATATTTTCTTAAAATGCGTAAGTTACGTTTTAACGATCAGGTGGTAATAATTATACCGTTGTAACTTATTATTAATTATGAAAGCGTATGTATTAGTTTTGGAATCATTAGTACTTAGTAATATTATTTTTACTCTAAAAATAATATTCGTATATTTCATAAACTAATCATAAACATTTTACAAGTGACGCTTATGAAAAATATAAATATCAAATATATATTTACCCCGTTTTTATTTTGTGAAAACCCCACCTCCGATGTTTCGTAAATAAAGTCGTGGCGAAACTTACGTTTTGAAAACAAGTCAAAAATATATTTACAACACTTGTAGTGAAAATATTCCCAAGTGTTAGGTTTTTAGAAAAATTTCGCCAGAGTTTCCCCTGTAACTGGAGGTGGCCACGCCTTCAAGCGTATCATTTTCTTTTATAATTCAAATCAACAGTTTTCTTATTCAACCAAAACAATATCCAAAGCATCAAACTAGTCAAAATATATATAAATTGCATAAATTACATGAACTTGTGGTTTATCCAAAAATGCATGATAAATCCCACTATTTTTAGTGGATCTTTATATAAATCAACTTCGTTTCTTGAAAGTCTCGTTTTTAAAGGAATTTCATCTTTACAACTTCTTGTCAACTTTTACAAAAATAATTATTTTGTTGAAACTTTGTGTTACACAAGTGTTTACACACTTGTGTGTTTGCTAAAATCATTCTTGTTCATGTAAGATCCGGCTTTAGAAAATATGATTTCTTTGACACTTGGTCCTTTGAAAGTACCGCTTGTAGATCCGTAGATCTACTAGTTTTGAACACTATTTCATAAGTAAAATCGATTTTACACAAGTTCATGTTTAGTGTGTGGTAGAGTTTCATCATTTAACCCTTTTTATACTTAAACAACTCTATGTCATGATCCATGATCATGACCAATCTGGGTTAGACGATGATCCGAGCTACCACATCATAGATCGGCACTAAATAGTTACACAAAACAAGTCTTGCTAGATTTACACAATATCATAGCTTTTAACCATCATTTTTAACATTTTAGTAGACTCTTAACACTTCATCTTGCAAGTTCACGAGTTTTAACCGTCATATCTTAATTTAACCACTTTAAAATAGATCGAGAGTGTGTTTCAAGCAACTTACTACTAGCTTGAGGCTAGGGAAGAATCTAGTCGAAGAATGAGTGGATAAAAGCAATGAGAAGAGGTCCTTCACGTTCCGAATGCACCAAGCCTCCTCGTATGTGTTCCTTAACACTTGTATACCCTTGGAACTTGCAAGATCAAAACCGAAAATGGATGGATGGTTGTGGGGGTGTTCGGCCGTGAGTTTAGCAAGGAGAGGGAGAGAGAGTTTTGTGGTGAGAATGTTATGTTGTGCTTAGTCTTGATCTTATAGGCAATTTTAAGTTCATTAACCAATGGTTCTTATGTCTAATTGATATTAGACAAACATGATTATTAAAATCAAATAAAGGACAAAGGTGTCCCCTTGGGGACGAGTTCGGCTAGGGGGGGTCCTTGGTTCAATTTCAACTATATAGTTAGGACTTAGTTAGATGATTAGGAAATTAATCCGGTTACTAGCGTGTAGTAAGTTGTGACGGGTGTTAGGGTATTCAGGGACCCTAACTGGCTCAGAAAAAGAAAAACAGTGTTGTTGGCAATATTTTTATGTTCCGGGTAAAGTCCGGTTGTTCGGTTGGATAGTGATCCGTTAAAGTGCTTAACAAAGCTTTAAAGTGTCGTTATTATTATTTTTTAGTGACACAACTTATTCCCGACACTTTGGAAAGTGCTGAACTTTATTAGATGCTGAATTTTAGATGCTGAATTTTAGTTAAAGTGCTGAACTTTATTAGATGCTGAATTTTAGTTAAAGTGCTGAATTTTGTACTTAAAGTACGTTTTAGGCACATCCGGTCACTGTAATCTCATTCCTAGTGACGCAGTTCTACAACCCTTATATCCCTACACTCACCACTAGTGTAGCAAACTATCTCAGGCTCTTACAGGCCTTAGAGGCAGTACCTGCCTGGTGCTAGTTATGACAGCACGTTTAATAGGTTATCCGTTCATTGTGCTACTGTGCTTTTGGTGCATCAAGGTTGTCACAAAGGTGCTGTAAGCAAAACATGGAGTGACAGCAAGTAAAGTATGATGCAAGTAAGTACATGTATCGGCGTTCAAGTAGCAGTTTATCCACAAGTTCAAGTAAGCACAATAATTAAGCAGTAATTAATTATTAATTAAGTCGTACGGATACCTGGTTTAGTGAGGGTTGTCACATTCTCCCCCCGTTAGAAAAAATTTCGACCCGAAATTTTAAGTTCTGCTTGTAGATGCAGGGTTCTTAGGAAATAAGTGGGGGTATTTCTCTTTCATCCGGTCCTCACACTCCCAGGTGTATTCAGGACCATGTCTGGCATTCCAACGAACCTTGACGAGCTTGACACTGCTCCGGCGGGTCTTGTTTACTTTCCAATCCGTAACCTCAACAGGTTCTTCAACGAAATGGAGCGTGTCGTCAACATGAATCTCGTCGGTGGGAATGACAACGGTATCTTGAGTTGGACTTTTCTTCAGGTTGGATACATGAAATGTATCGTGAACTCCATTCAGTTCAACAGGTAAGTCCAGCTTGTATGCTACTAGCCCTATTCTTTCCAAAATTCTGAAAGGGCCAATGTAACGCGGATTCAACTTCCCACGCTTTCCGAAGCGTGCCACACCCTTCCAGGGTTTCAATAAAACCATATCTCCAACTTGGAATTCCAAATGTTTCCGGTTTGGATCTGCATAGGCTTTCTGTCTGTCGCGAGCCGCTTCGATGCGTTTTCGAATCTGCGCAATCTTGTCTGTCGTCTCTTGGACGATTTCGGGTATGAAACAATGGTTTCAACTTAGAGTTTCTAAGATCAAAATTCTAGTGGTTTTTGAAGTTGTGGGGTGGGGTATTTATAGTTTTCGGGTAACCGTTAAGTTCGTTTCATGGAAACCGTGCTCGAATCTCATGCGTACACTTGTCGGAAACTCATGGTAGCTAAAAATGGGTCTAAATGAGCTGAATGTGCAGTTGTGAGTGTGTGGTTGTGGTTAAAACAGCTGGAATATGCTGACTGTTCGTTCTGATCTGTTCTGGGAGGCTGAGGCGGCCCGCTTCAGGATCAGAAAAATCTAATGCGGGCCGCATGGCCCTTCTGGTCAGTATAAAACTATCAAAAATGACAGTTTCAGCCCCTGCACGTGTTTAAGGCCCTTCCCGACACTTCTAAGGCCCGTAAAGCCAACTTTAAGGCCCTAAAATGATGCCTAAACATTGTGGACATGAAACATGCTCAAAAATATGTCGGATGTCAGTTCGTTTGGTCGTACGAACGCGAAGTTCGCTTAATTACGACGGAATGCGCATAAGCGCGAAAAACGATCCAAATGACGTGACGAATGGATTTTTCTTATGCCGAACACTAAAATAAAATATTTTAGTGCTTACATAAATTTTTGGATGTCCGGATGTATTCAGAACGTAAGTTATGCGCGAAAATGCAAACTTGTGCACTTTTTGACACTTTTAGTCCCTGAATGAGCCAAAAGTTTATTTTAGCACACCGAACCCCTCAAAGCCTATTTCTAAGCTATATAAAGGATATTTAAGGTGTGTTTAACTTATGGTCATGTTCCGGAATGTCTGTTACAGTTCAAATTGGCATACTTTCGCAGTTTGTCAAGTTTAGTCCCTGTAAGCGATTTAACTCGATTTTGCCATACCAAAGCCTTCAAAACTTATTTCTAAGTTATGTAAAGGTTATTTAAGGTATGTTAAGCCTATTTCACTATTCCGAAGTTTTCGTTGCATTAAACTGGTTATATCTACGCATCGGTGCGCGTATAACCTTCCAGAAAGCGATTTAGAGTTTGGAATTGATAAAAAAATTGATATGTGCAAATGATACACATATTTTTACAAATCCCAAGTATGAAATATAATATTTCATTGGTTCGGTATTTGTTTGATAGCCGTGAAGGCACAGGTGTTACAGTCTCCCCTACTTTAGGAAATTTCGTCCCGAAATTTATTTAGAGGAAACTCGTAAGAGCTTGAAAACATGAAGTTGAAAAGATCGAAAAATATTGGTTAGGGTTCTGAACTTCTAGTAACCTTAATAACATTATGCTTGCAATGTAAGAGGGATACTTATAAACAAGTATATAAAGCGTCATTGGTGCGTCCACCGTACCTCCATTACATCGTTCTCATTTTGTTATTGTTGTCACTATCGGTTCTTACACATAATAAACCTTACTGGGTTTCTGTGCACTAAATTTCATAATTATGTACGCGTCCATAATTAGACAATTCCTTGCACAGTTCACACGGTCTATTTTATAATGTGTAGTGTAAAACCAAACGAACAAACCTGTAATGAGTGTGACTAGACCGCCATAGAGTCCTTTTAATTAAATCAATAAATGATCTAAATAGACTATCAAGTAGTCTGTTCAGCTACATCACTAGATGTCGTTCTTTAACCAAATTGTGAATCAATCTTTTTGACTAGACCACTAAAGGGTCTCTTATGAATCATGGAGTGGTACTATATAATCCAAGGGTCTTAACTATTACATAGAAGCCCATTAAGGATTTAAGGTAGCGCCTTTTGAATATCCTGCTACGAATCCATCATATGAAGATATGAAAGATTCTACGAGGATTTGGATAACGAATATCCAGAGTATACAAAAAAAATGCATAAAAGAAACATAAGATGAATAAACACATAGTCACATAACCACAAAATTGTTTGTTAATTTGTTCTGCTAACAGAGCACATGTATTTAAAGCACACTAGGAATCCATTTCTTGGATTTCATTTGGTACTTTAAACATTATCAAGAATCTAACTATAAAGATAGAAAGATTTTTGAAAGAAAAATTCGATTTCGATTATAAGGAACCGAAATATTCGAATTTAGGTACACAAGGAATCCAATTAAGGACTCTGATTTGAATGATAATTATCCACAAGGGTCTAAAGGTGAAGATAAAAAGATCCCATATGGATTTTAGAAGTTGAAGATGTTTTGAAACCTTGCACTGGACGTGCTTAAGTCAAAACATGAAGTAAAAATGCTTATGAAGTTGAGATGCCAGATATGCCAAGGCGACATATGAAGCGAAATTTGAAAGTTAAATCAATGTATGAGGAAAATATTTTTGAAAACTATGCATGGGGTTCTTTTAAGAAAAATGTGTTTAACGTTTTTGAAACCTTATATATAATACTTTTGAAATCATAAAGTAGGTGTATTAGGTAGATATATTTACAAAATGTTTTAAAATCATGCGAGATAAATTTTGAAATTATGTATAAGGTTTTTGAAAGACATGAATGATGCTTTTCGAAATCATGCACTTGATAAGAAAATGTACTGTGTTAATATTGCCTTCAGACTATATGAAATATTTTGAAATTAGGAAGGTTGGTTTTTGATAACATGGCCAATGTTTTTGAAATAACATAGACAATGCATCAATAAAAATTGTTTTCAAACTATATGAAATGTTTTGAGATCATGAAGATTGTTTTTGAAATACTTGTACTGTATATGTTGAAAAATCAAAACGTAATGGGTATGAGATTTGAAAATATCCTTAGTTATCCAACCAAGGATTCAAAGGTACTGATGTGCAAAAAGCACGATTACTCATAGTTTCACTTTATTTCATGTACTTCGTTTCTTAGAATGAAACGAGTACTTAGAACTTTCGAGGAAATTATGAGCGATTTCTTGTAAGAGAAAATCACAAGAGTAGTTTGTAAGGAACATAGTTCCTTAATACAGATATTATAGGGAAATGCCATAGACACATGTAATTATACTTGTACATCAGAATTGCGAACAACAACTTTTATTTATGAACAAGACATATTGTTTCACAATACACGAAAACAAAAGAAACAAAGGCATAAGACAGCAACATCCTTTGTTCAGCCGAATGCTCATCCGTGGGTTGGATTTGCATTAGCAAGCTTTGGGCAATCCCTTAGGAAATGACCCATATCGCCACAGTTGTAGCAAGACCCTGGTGAGAAGCGAGCTTGAGCAGAGTCGCCAGCTTGCTTTGGAGCAACTGCAGCGTGGCAAACTCTTGCTGTATGACCTTTAAGTCCACAAATTTGGCATTTGCGGCACTTCACACTAGGGTGATGATGAAGGGTACATTGGTTGCACAAGGGTTCAATTCCGTTGTATGGCTTCCTGACTGGTAGTGCTGTCACTTGGCTAGGTCCCGCTTGATTAGGTGTAACTGTTGCGGGTTTCCTTGAAGCCTTACGCTTCCTTGATTTTGGTGCTGGCTTGACGTCTGCTTCCTTCGGTGGCTCTTGAGTGGCTTCATTGTCGAGACGAGAGGCTTCATTGTGGAGATGAGCCATGGTAATGCCTAAATCCACAGTCTTCTGAATCACTTCGCCTATTTGCTGGACAAATTTGGCTGTTCGCTCGGGCATTTGACCAGTGCTGAAAGGAATAGACATTCTAGAAGGAAATGAAAGTCATAGAAGAAACAAGTGAAAGGTTATTGGATAATCAATACAGAATGGTAACGAATGAAAATTGTGATCATTTGTATGTTACCTAAGGCAAACAAATGAGATGATGACAAATCAAAGTAAATGGGTCAAAAATAATGTATCGCGAAGACATGCTCGCCTATAAGTGAACACTCATCCCAAGAATTCCCAGGTAAGCACAACTGGTCTCGCGTCTGATGAGATGTATACGAAGTGCTTGCCTAGACAGAAAACCCAGAATACAGGCATTCACCCTTCCAGTTTGCACGTGTTCACATTATTTAAAACCCAAAACCTTGACGAGATTTTGAAAAATTCAAAGGGGTTCAAAACCATATAACAGAGAGTTCAAAACCTTACAATAGAGGGTTCAAAACCTAGTAATCAATCATCCTAGAACAGATGATTAGTTTTCAAAGCGGTTTGGAAATTTATGTTCTTGTTGTGATCGTCGCCTAAGGATAGGTGACGGTATTGTTTTATGACTAAACGCAAGTAAACTTGCGTTAGGGTCCTAAGAAGGTTATAGACTAGGTCAAAGTATTATTAATAACCTAATTCCCTATAACCATGAGCTCTGATACCATCTTTTCTGTCACACCCCGACCACGTAGAACATACAAAACGTGGCGGAAACATCGGGGAGTGTTGTAACAGAATTAATGTTTCACAACCATGGAAATTTAAGTTTCGTTTTATTCATCAAACAAGCGAGTTACATTGTCTTTAAACAAGAAATAAAGAGTACATAACAAAATTTAACTAGTTCTTGTCTCGTTTTAAGTCACTAAGGCACAGGTCCGCCTAAGTATGTCTTGATAAATCCTATGCATCATCTCCTGAAAACACATGTGAAAATAGGTACGTCAGCATAAAAATGCCTGTGAGATACATAGGTTTTGTGAAAATGAGATTCATGACTTATGTTTAAGAAAATGTTTAGTCATGAACCTTTTAGTTTGCTTTGTTTTGTAAATTGTTTAAAAAGCAATAAGATCAGATGATATGTATAAGTAAGATAATTATGTATGGTTAAATGAATAACCAAGTAAAATGAGTTTGTATAAGTTAAGTTGTTTGTAAAACAATGTATTGTGAAAAGTATGTTATTTGTATAAAATGTTATATGTCTCAAATTGAAATGATTCAAATAACGCTACAATATGTAATACCATACAAACACTTATATATAGGAAGTACCAGCGGCGTATCCACCATGCTTGTATCATATTACACACGCCTCGTTACTTAAATCACTTACTCAAACCAAACCAAACAATGTAAGATGTCTATGTTTAAACCAATTGTCAAAAGTCCTTGTATAAACCATGTCAAATGTTGATAGTCCAAAAGTAGTCAAGTAATGTGTAACAAATGTTTATGTATGGTAAGTAAAAATAAGACTACTTAAACCATAAGTAAAAATGTACAAAACAAAGTATTTTGAGTAAATCAAAAGTTATGTTTTGTAAAATATATGCATGCTATACTGAATATGAACATTTATGCGGTATTGTGAAAATTCATACATCCAAGCCTTGAGACAGTCGGATAACTATGTAAAAATGAGTTATCAAAAGAATATGTATTCGGATTCGGTCATTCCTTACGTCCAAACAAACCCGAGATTTCAGGAATGGGATTTGTCAAGTCCTATGGTACCACTACCTACTACCGAGCGGCATGATCGGTGTTAATGAATGTACATTGTCTCATTTAAACAAACCAAATGTCATACCAAAATGTAAGCATGTGATGAAGATAATGTACCTAGTATGCTAGAGTAAACATACAAGGTAGAGCTGTAAAACAATGTGTCCATATGTTACTGGAACATATGCAACAGAGATGCAATGTAAAAGAATGTACTAAGCATGTACTAAATGGACATACATAGCATGAAAACAATGAAATCATGTACTATAAATGTACTATTGAACATAACAAGTATATGATGTGAAAACAGGAAAACATGAAAGTAACAAGTAGGCACATGTGTTCCACCCCAAAATGTTTGGAAAACAGTAAAAGAAGGGTCTATGTACTCACTTGAGATTGCTTAGTAGTCCTTGAGTAACAACCAAACAATGCTAGAGATCGCGGATATCAAACGACACCTAATATAGGTAACTATGTTAATAAACCGGACCTAAATCGGAAGATTTGATAGAATGAGGGTTTGTAAACCAAACGAGTATGGAAACTCGTGTAATATGGTTTAACAAAGCCTACATACTAAATGAAACCTAACCTAAGTGCTTACGACCCATTACGACCCGTTTAGGTAGCTTATGCCACTTTAACGCGTCGCTCGCGTGAAACGCGTTCAGACCGCCTAACTAGCCCTATGACAAGTGTTATATGCCTAAACATGTTACATAATCAGTTATGTGACAAAAGTTTAGGTTACATATGCTTAATTACCAATTATACATGAAAAGGGTATTCTGGTAATTTACCTAAGGCATATAAACTACCTATCATACAACTACTTAAACGATGTGACCATAAGGTATAACCTCGGAAGGTTATTCCCTACCTACTATGGTCACCTAATGTGTTTGGTCAGATCCTAATGATCGACCAAATGGGCCGGGTTCGAGGTATAAGCGATTTATTAGATCGCTTACCCTACGACCCTAGACAACGTGGTAATCAGTAGGCATAGTCCCAAGGGACTATAACCAACGTGATTACACTCACGTTGCGAAGTTCAAACGAACTTCGCATTGACCATAAGCTGGTCAACGCTGAAAGTCAAACAAAGTTTGACTTTCTGACTCGAAAAGCAATAAAAGAAAGAAAAGAACGAAAGAATACTTACGAAGGGTCCCCGAATGCTAATCTCGATCCAAGAATCTCAGGTATGAAACAATGGTTTCAACTTAGAGTTTCTAAGATCAAAATTCTAGTGGTTTTTGAAGTTGTGGGGTGGAGTATTTATAGTTTTCGGGTAACCGTTAAGATCGTTTCATGGAAACCGTGCTCGAATCTCATGCGTACACTTGTCGGAAACTCATGGTAGCTAAAAATGGGTCTAAATGAGCTGAATGTGCAGTTGTGAGTGTGTGGTTGTGGTTAAAACAACTGGAATATGCTGACTGTTCGTTCTGATCTGTTCTGGGAGGCTGAGGCGGCCCGCTTCAGGATCAGACAAATCTAATGCGGGCCGCATGGCCCTTCTGATCAGCATAAAACTTTCAAAAATGACAGTTTCAGCCCCTGCACGTGTTTAAGGCCCTTCCCGACACTTCTAAGGCCCGTAAAGCCAACTTTAAGGCCCTAAAATGATGCCTAAACATTGTGGACATGAAACATGCTCAAAAATATGTCGGATGTCAGTTCGTTTGGTCGTACGAACGCGATGTTCGCTTAATTACGACGGAATGCGCATAAGCGCGAAAAACGATCCAAATGACGTGACGAATGGATTTTTCTTATACCGAACACTAAAATAAAATATTTTAGTGCTTACATAAATTTTTGGATGTCCGGATGTATTCAGAACGTAAGTTATGCGCGAAAATGCAAACTTGTGCACTTTTTGACACTTTTAGTCCCTGAATGAGCCAAAAGTTTATTTTAGCACACCGAACCCCTCAAAGCCTATTTCTAAGCTATATAAAGGATATTTAAGGTGTGTTTAACTTATGGTCATGTTCCGGAATGTATGTTACAGTTCAAATTGGCATACTTTCGCAGTTTGTCAAGTTTAGTCCCTGTAAGCGATTTAACTCGATTTTGCCATACCAAAGCCTTCAAAACTTATTTCTAAGTTATGTAAAGGTTATTTAAGGTATGTTAAGCCTATTTCACTATTCCGAAGTGTTCGTTGCATTAAACTGGTTATATCTACGCATCGGTGCGCGTATAACCTTCCAGAAAGCGATTTAGAGTTTGGAATTGATAAAAAAATTGATATGTGCAAATGATACACATATTTTTACAAATCCCAAGTATGAAATATAATATTTCATTGGTTCGGTATTTGTTTGATAGCCGTGAAGGCACAGGTGTTACAGAAGCAACCTATGATGGTGTATGAGAACCATAATCGCAATGGTCAAAAGAATCGTCCTGTTAAGAAGGCTCCTATTGTGGATCAAGATGGATACATAGGGGTGTATGGTAAGAAAGCTGCTAGGAAAGTTGGTATTCCTGTTAATACACAAAAGACTAAATTCGAATATCGACCTGTCGGTTCTAAACCAAAAGGTGACACTAATAAGGAATCGGTTCATATGGATAGAAGATCGAATAACCCGTTTGATGCTCTTAATGACGTGGAGGACGAGTCGGGTACTAGTAATAAGAAAGCGGGATTGAATAATGAGGAATCTGATGAAGATGAGGTTATAGAGGTGGAAAACGAAATGGATGGGTTTATGACGGAGGGTACTCTAAATATTAAAAGTAAAGGGGCAAGCACTCCTTCTCCGAAAGTTACCAATGGTTAGTATTGCGTCCTGGAATATAAGGGGTTGAACCGCCCCCTTAAGCAGAAAGAGGTTCGGCAGGCAGTCAAGGAGTTTAATCTAAGTTTGTGTGCTATTCTAGAGTCTCATGTGGACGTTGGTAATTTAAGTAAAGTTTGTAACGCAGTTTTCAGATCTTGGGAATGGACTTCGAATGGGAGTTGTTGTTCTAAGGGCACTAGAATTATTATTGGATGGAATCCGGCCATTTTTGATGTGATGATCTTGGCGCAATCTAATCAGGTTATGCATTTACAACTCGTGTTCAAATTGGATAAAAGAATGATGTTTTGTTCAGTCGTTTATGCTGATAATTATTACATGGCCCGGAGAGAAGTATGGAATAATCTTTCTATACACAAAGCGCTTGTTACTGATAAACCTTGGTGCATTATGGGAGATTTTAATACGGCTCTTAACATAGAGGATAATTCTATGGGAACTTCATCGATTTCTACTGGTATGCGTGACTTTCAAGAGTGTGTAGATAATATTGAAGTCGTTGATATCAACCGTATGGGGATTCACTTTACTTGGAGTCAAAAGCCAAAAAACGGGGCAGGTTTGCTGAAGAAACCGGATCGTGTAATGGGTAATACGAATTTTATAGCTGATTTTCCGAACTCTGTGGCCATTTTCAAACCATATAGACTTTCGGATCATTGTCCTTGTATTCTATCGTTCCCGGATGCTTCTAGACTGAAGCCGAGGTCTTTCAAGTTTGCGAATTTCCTGGTTTTTAAACCGGAGTTCCTGGAGATTGTTAATAGCAACTGGATTACTAATGTTAATGGTGTTCATCAGTTTAGAGTGGTTAAAAAGCTTCGTTTGCTTAAACACCCGCTACGTTCTCTTTTATTTAAACAAGGTAATATACACAAAAAAGTTGAGAAACTTCGTTCGGATTTAGATTTAATTCAGCAAAAAATTGATCGGGATAATTCTAATGCTGAACTTCGGGCAGCCGAGTGTGTGATTAGTCGTGACCTCCAAGAGGCTTTGCTAGACGAAGAGCG